>CAKAEH010001808.1:0-28054 GCA_916381525.1 Cercopithifilaria johnstoni | reverse complement strand
TGTATGTATATATTTAATATAATATTATTTGATATACTTGTTATTATATATTTCAGGATATTTTTATAGGATATTGTTATGACATTAATTTACATTTTCATTTCCATTTTTTTTTCTTAAAGAACTTTGTAGTAAATCAATAAATCATGATTCAGGTTATGTTTTTTGAAAAAAAATTACGAATTAATTTATAATCATTTACAAATTTTTCTCTAACAACATCAATTTCAATTTAGAAGGACGAAGAAAAAATTTTTATGAAAGTTTTTAATTTTTGAATTGATTTATTACTTTCAATTACATACAACTCGTTTAGGTAGTAAATTGTTTAAGTAACCAATAATTAATCAATAGAAAAGGGAAAAACATTTTTTGTACCAAACAAAAATTTTGAAGTAATTTCATATTTTTCTTTTTATGTTTTGTTTTATCGAAAACGTAAGGTCAAAACATTAAAAAATAATAATAATGAATAACATAACCTTGAAAAACTATCTGACATGAAAATAACATAGGAAAAGTAAAGATTGGATAGGAAATGGAAAAGAAAATATTTTTTTCAATTGAAAAATATTAATTGAAATTATTCAAAAATTTATATGAATAAAGGTAGAAAGAAGAAAATGAAATATTGAACATTTCTTCTATACTTCTCTGTTATTTTACGAATATTTTGACAATATGATTTGTGTTAATTATATCAGAATGATGATGGATTGTATCACTTTGACTAGGTCTAATAACTAAATTTATAATTGAAAAATACAATTGATAGTAGGTCTAATAACTAATTTTATAATTGATATAATAACTGGTATAGTTATAATAAAAATTTATTACTGATATAATAATAATTATAATAAAATATAACTGATATAATAATAGTTTAAATTGTCAAAAAATTTATATAAGTAAAGGTGGAAAGAAAAAAAAATGGAATCAAATATATTTGATAATTAGTAATAGATTAATTAATCAAAAGAAAGACATTTTAAATTTTGATCAAATGTATATTTAAAAGTTTACCATTTATTATTATCTTAAAATGTATGGAAAGTTAAATGATTGGCTAATTAATTTAATTCGGTATGCTTAAATTAAATTAATTACAACAATGCATGAACTATAATATCTACCTGATTATATGAATGATAAATGCTTTCATCTGTTATAATTTTAATAATAATTTTTTACATTTTAAACGCCTAATTAAAATTAAAATTTAAACTACACAAACTGTTCCTTTAAAGAAATGAAAATTTGAAATTTAAGATTTCAAATTTACAAAAACAAATTGCAACGAATTAATTAAGGAATTAAAATATTTAAAAATAATTTAATTATAAAAAACAAAGAAATATAATTTGCATTTTGCAAAGGTAAAAAAATTATTGATTGAAATAAAATATTTCTTTTTCGAAAAAAGAAATTATTGTGTAAAGCAATAACTAACTATAAATTAAAATATAAATTATTTGCTTTTGAGAGAAGGAAGAGAGATAGAGAGAGAGAGAGAGGAAAAGAAAGAAAGAAAGAAAGAAATGTTTGCTAATAAAATTTTATTAGAATAAAATTCTTTGTCGTTAAAACTTTTATACATGTGCAGCAATTCGTCAAAAAATCAAAAAGAAAAAGTTTAATTTGAAGGAGTAATTAATTAATATGATCGTTATCATGTTATCAACATTATTATCATTAACAATTATTGTTAACATTACTATCAATTGCTTATAAATATTCATTATTATTATCATTTCTATTCTGAGAAATATTTTAAAACAATCATTATTGTTATAAATCACTTCTCATTATCATCATTCTCAACATCATTCATATTACTTTCTTTTGATGACATATGATAATGGCTAATAATTTTGTTATCATTAACATTATACTTGTAAATTCGCATTATGCACAAGTGATAAGAATAATTGATTGAATGGTAGGGAAAAAAGTTTGTTGAATAATTTTTGCTGTAAGAAATGAACATAACGTAGAAATTGTTAAGAGGTGTGAGAAAGGAAAAGAGTAGGGAAAACGGAAAAAAGAATTAGGAAAACGGAAAATTAACAAATAAACATCCGGAATAAATCAATTAAATCAGGTTTTATATAAAATTAACAGTTATGTATTTTAATAAATATTTTTAAATTTCATATAATATGAAATTTATTAAAACTAGTAAAATTATTTCAAAGAATTTAGAACTTTTACATTGTTTAGTATTAATTAGTATTATTGTTTTATTGTTAGATAGAAAAGAAAAAATGTTGAAAATTTTTCAAAATATTTTATAAAATAATTAGAAATAAATTTTATTAGCTTTAGCAAAGAAATTCCTAAACAAAATTACTTAATTATTTATTTACTTAATTTCTGAGCAAAATTTTTCGAATAAATCTATTAAAATAGTACAACAATTCCTATTTGGAAGCTGTAAATAAACATTAATATTAATTTAATTTTACCATTAATCATTTCAAATATTTTTACCTTACTCAATTAATTTTCATTTAAAATACTGGCAGTTTCATTTACCTTACTCAATTAAATTCATTTAGTTTCATTTACCCTACTCAATTAAATTCATTTAGTTTCATTTACCTTACTCAATTAAATTCATTTAGTTTCATTTACCTTACTCAATTAAATTCATTTAAAATATCTGGTAAGCTTCATAAATATGAAATTTTCATCTAAAAATTTTTAATGAAATTAATTGTAACTTAAAATTTGTATTAATTTAACTGTAACTTAAAATTAAAATTTAATTGTAACTTAAAATTTGTATTATTTTTTTTTATTAAAATGGAAAAACAATTTATTAAAATATCTATTAATTAATATGTTAATATAATAAAAATGAAAGAGTAAATAATAAAGGAGCAATAACATACGATATGATATGATATGATATAATACACAACGAAAACAAATTTAAAACAATTACAGAATCGAAAATGAATTTAATTTAATATTTAAATGAAATTTTGAAATTTTTTAAAGGAAAAAATTTGAATTATTATTAAATGAAAAAGTTAACAATAAAAGAGCAATAAGATCGATATGATATGATATGATAAGATACACAACGAAAATAAGTTTAATTTAATATTAAAAAAAAACTTTGAAATTATCTAAAGGAAGAACTTTGAATTATTATTAAATGAAAGAGTAAATAATAAACGAGCAATAACATATGATATGATATGATATGTGATATGATACACAAATAGATTAAAAATCATATGCAATTCAAAAAGGAAAAATTGTGAGTATTGATGATGATGATGATGATGTTGGTTATGTTGGTGACAACCATGAAAGACACGAATAAAATGACAGGGCTGGGTTAAAACGATAAGCTTCCGCTATACTGTCACATTTCGTTCTGTCATCATCTCTCATTAAATTCCATATATATGTGACAGAAAATGATGTGAACAAAAAAAAAAAGTTTGTTTATAAAAATAAAAATCAATTTGTATTTTGAAAATGAATGTATGAATGTGTGTGCATGCATGCATGTATACATGCATGCATGCATGCATTGAATTAGAAATTACATATTTGCAATATATAAATGTTAAAATGATTGAAATTATAAAATTGCACGTTTGCATGATATATGTAAAAATGATTGAAATAAAAATTTCATTGCAACATATTGATTTTATATATGGAAAAAAGAATTTTTCGCAAAACGAATATAATTTTATTTAATTCAATTTTTTTTTTGGTAAATTTTAAAATTAATTGATTGTTTTGAATATCGATTTGAATCTGAAATTAATTGATTGCTTTAAACATCGATTTGAATCTGAAATTAATTGATTGTTTTAAATATCGATTTGAATCTGAAATTAATTGATTGTTTCAAATATCGATTTGAATCTGAAATTAATTGATTGTTTTAAATATCGATTTGAATCTGAAATTAATTGATTGCTTTAAACATCGATTTGAATCTGAAATTAATTGATTGTTTTAAATATCGATTTGAATCTGATTGATTGTTTTGAATATCGATTTGAATCTAAAATTAATTGATTGTTTTAAATATCGATTTGAATCTGAAATTAATTGATTGTTTTAAATATCGATTTGAATCTGAAATTAATTGATTGTTTCAAATATCGATTTGAATTGTTAGTGAATTGATGAATTAAACAAACAAACACACACACACACACACACACACACACACACACACACACACACACACACACACACACACACACACACACACACATATATATATACACACAAAAGCATTCTGCTCATATTTCAAATCGAAATTTGTTCGTTTCTTTTTTTAGAATTTATTTCACTAAAATAGTTTGATTTTTTAATTCTGTTGATATTTTAATTCAAATTTAATTCTTTGTTTTATAATTATTTTAATTTAATTATAATTCAAATTAATTGAAGAGAAAAATAAACATATTTGAATTATAAATGTTTCTTTTAGTGCTTTTATTTAAGTATTCGAGTATAAATTAATTTGAATTAAGGATTTTATTTTTCATTTTGCATGAGAGGAATTTAATAATGGATAAAATAAATTAATGTTGCTATTGAAAATATTAAAACAATTTAAATTATATGGTATAAACACTGTAGAAAATTTTTAAATAAAATTTTGAAATATAAATTATAAATTTTTAAATTTAAAAAATTACGAATTAGCAATATTTTGTAATTAAAAAATAATAATGAAAATAAGAAATTTTTAATTGCAAAATTTTGTTCAGTTTTGTTCAACTTATTATATTTTGAAATTCATATATATTTTATTGTAGAAATTTAAATTTAAATAAAATATTCGAAAATCTACTTTAATGCATTAATAGCATTATGCAAATAAATTATTTACAAAAAATTTTCAGGCCATTTCTTTGCAAAAGGTTCTTAGGCCATTTCTTTACAAAAAATTTTTAGGCCATTTCTTTACAAAATGTTTTTAGGCCATTTCTTTACAAAAAATTTTTAGGCCATTTCTTTACAAAATGTTTTTAGGCCATTTCTTTACAAAAAATTTTAAGGCCATTTCTTTTAAAACATAAAAAAGAAAAATTCATTTAATTTCACTTTTAATTAATTATTATTATTGCATTCTATTTAATAAAATATTTTATGAATTGATAAATTTCTTTAAATATATGAAAATTTTAGCTAAAAAGCTTTCAAAATCTATCAACATTAAAGACATTAATTTAGAAAAACTTCTTTACTTCTTTGTTTACTTCCCTTTTTTTTCCTTTTCTTCTCTAATTTTCCATCTTTCTAGTTTTGTTTTATAATAAAGCTTCTCTTTTGTGACACCCAAGAAGAGATTTAATGTCAACGATAGCAGCAGCTTTTTTAGAAAAATAAAAATTAAAGAAATTTATAACTGAGAAAAAAGAGTTTAGCAATTCGATAGAAAACCTAAAAATGTTTTATATAACAGATAATATTAAATTTTGAAAAATAAATTTTTGAAATTAATTAAAAAGGTGAAAGATAATTATTGAAATATTTGTAGAAGTTTAAATATGCGATAATTTCATATCTTGCATAGTTTATGTGAATGAATTTGACATAATATCATAATATTATGAATGTATTATATTTATTTATCAATAGTATTATTTACAGGTAATAAATGAAAGAAGGGAAAAGATAAAGCATGAATGTATTATATTTATTTATCAATAACATTATTTACAGGTAATAAATAAAAAAGGGAATAATATTCACTTACAGGTAATAAATGAAAGAAGGGAAAAGATAAGGCATGAATGTATTATATTTATTCATCAATAATATTATTTACAGGTAATAAATAAAAAAGGGAATAATATTCACTTGCAGGTAATAAATGAAAGAAGGGAAAAGATAAGGTATGAATGTATTATATTTATTCATCAATAATATTATTTACAGGTAATAAATAAAAAAAGGGAATAATATTCACTTGCAGGTAATAAATGAAAGAAGGGAAAAGATAAAAGCATTGTTAAATTAATTCTTCATTAATAGTTTTATGAATTCAAATGAATTAGACAATAATAAAGCATAAATTTTTCCATATAATTTTTTCAGAATTCCTTCAGAAATATCAGCTATGTTTTTCAATTATAAATTTAGCTATTAGACCCAGTCAAAGTAATACAATCCATCATCATTTTGATATAATTAACACAAATCATATTGTCAAAATATCGTAAAATAACGTAGAAAGAATGAATATGAAAGAAATGTTAAAAAAAAATTATTCAACTTATGATCGAAGATTAATATTTCTTTTTTTAACTATAATTTAAAAATGAAAAAGCTCTGATAATGACATGCATATTCATATGTGTGCATAATTTTTTAAAATAGAGCTCATTAACTAATTTCACAATACTAATTAACAAAGTAGCAAAAATAGAACAGAGTTTGACAATTAAGTAATTTATTTGTACTAATAATCTATAATAACTAGTATTGATATTAATATATTGATACTAGTATTGATATTAATATATTGATACTAGTATTGATATTAATAACTAGTATTGATATTAATATTATGATATTAATATTATGATTAGTTAAAAGGATATCTTAATTCGTAATTTGATCTCAGGTATACATATTGCTTTCATAATATTTCAATATTTTGCTTATATGATTTAAAAAGATTAGTTTAAAAATTTCAATGATTTCTTATTGTATTTAAAATGAAGTGAGAGGAATATAAAACGCAAGTTATTAGAATAAATATTTCATTCATCAAATTTTAAACTAAAATTTATTTGGTCCTATCAATTAGATGTTGTAATACAAAGAATACAAGGAGAAAGAGTCAAAAATAATATCAAAATTCTTTCACTTGAAGATAAAGAAGATATAATATGTATTTTAATAATGGGCTTGTAGATTTCGATTGTTTAATTCTTTGATAAGATTATTTAAACTACTAGAATTTAAACTATTAGAATTTCTATGATAGGATTATTTAAACTACTCGAATCATCTACTAGAATTAAATGATAATGCTTATTTATGATACAAAAAAAGCAAAATTGCAAATCAGACTTTTTGATATATTTCTGTGTAAAAAAACGCCTAACAGTTAGTTACCTGTTGGTATATCAAACAGGTAAACAACATCTATGATATGTTACTAAAGCATGCAGAAAAAAGAGAAAGGAATTTTTTCAAATAAAGAAAAGAGGATGGTTAAGGGTTTTGCTTAAATTCTTTAGATGGCCTTTTAATTTCTAATTAACCTTTTATATTTGATTATAGAAGTAGAATCGAAGCAATTAAATGGCAGCAATTATCACAAGAGCATTATCATTAACTATAAAATTATCTTTTGGATAAGCTTTAAAAACTATTTCATCTTTTTTGACTTAATTTCATTAAATATTAAAAATACAGTCCTTTGAATGTTTCATATAGCTAAACTATTATTGATAAATTATCATCCAAATATTAAAAATGCTGACAGATAGGATAACTTTTTATTGATAAAAAAATCAATAAAGGAAATATTTGTCGTAGAAAACTACGCATTACATTTTTTTATATTTCATTTTAGACTTTAATAAAAAATCATTTCAATTTCTAAAAATGATCTTAGGATATTTTTAAATGATATAAACACATTTTGGGAAACAATATATGCATACCTAAAATAATTATAGCTTATAATTTAAATACAAGAATTTAAGATATGCTTTAAAAAAAAATTCAATTCTTTAATTTAAATTATATTAACGGTGTAATAAAGAATGCATTCCATAGTTCAATTAAAATTCACCAAAAATTAGTATCCACAGCTACTTCTTCATAATCTTTTTCTAATGCTGCCAGATCTTCACGTGCTTCCGCAAATTCTCCTTCCTCCATTCCTTCGCCAATATACCTTTATATAGCTCAATCAAATGTACAAAGAAAATTTTCAAATATGAAAATAATTTTTGAAAAATTTTAATGATAAATTTTAGTGATAAAAAAAATTTAATTTGGTGATAAGAAAATTTAATAATATAAAATTTCAAAAAAATACTCAAGTTGATTTATCATGATAGTTTTGAAGTTGTTAAAAAAGGAATGGTTAAATTAAATATACCAATGAACAAAGGCCCGTTTTGCATACATCAAATCAAATTTATAATCAAGTCTAGCCCATGCTTCAGCAATTGACGTTGTATTAGCTAACATACAAACGGCTCGTTGAAGTTTTGCTAAATCACCACCAGGTACAACTGTCGGTGGTTGATAGTTGATACCAACTTTGAAACCAGTTGGACACCTAAATTTATAGTAAAATTTAGAAGACAAAAAATTTCATCCTAATTTTTTAATTTATAGAATTTATTAATATAATTCGTTAATTTATTGACGAATTCAGTTAATGAAAAGAAAATCAAAATTATCACTTTAGACCTAATTAATCAGTTCAATGTGATAAGTGCAAATTTATCACCAATGTATAATGATTTCGAAAAAAGAAGTAAATTCTAAAAACAAAAGAAAATCGTTGAAATAAAAACATACCAATCGACAAATTGAATTGAACGCTTCGTTTTTATTAATGCTATAGCTTCATTAACATCCTTTAAGTAAATAAGATTTTTAACTACTAACTTTTATATCTACCTGTCTAAATTTTATTAGCTTATAAATTTGATCCATTAAATATAATATATTTGAAGTATTCTAGGTCATAAGCCATAAAAAAGAAATATAAGTATCAAAATTTGCCAAGTTAAAAATTTCTTTCTTTTGTTTTAAAGAAAAATAGAAATACTAAAATGAAAGCAAAATAACCTACGTACTTTAGGCAATACATCACCTCTAAAAAGTAAACAGCATGCCATAAATTTTCCTTGTCTCGGATCACATTTAACCATTTGATTACCAGGCTCAAAACACTGACTTGTTATTTCAGATACCGTTAGTCGCTCGTGGAAAACACGCTCACTAAAGTTTACATTTTTAAATTTGTAAGATTTCGAAATTTACTCCGATGATTTAATTATGTCACTTATATCAGCAACATATTACTTTATCATTTCGATGTAGCAATACTATTTCGAATATAAATCGAATTTAAAGTACTCATTGTATAAAAAGATATATTTAAAAAAGTACAGTATACAGCACCGTACTTGCTTATCATTTCAGTTGATGGTAGATAGCGTGTTATATCTTACTGTATCAAAAAATATCTGTTAAAAAATCCGTCTACCCAAATATTTTCATTATATGTCAGTTTATTGGTACTACACATTTAATAACATTTTTGTTAAACAATTTTTTTTTTCAAAAAATGTTTTCTAATTATTACCTGGAAATAATTGGAGCATATGTAGCAAGCGGGAAATGTATCCGCGGATATGGTACTAAATTTGTTTGAAATTCGGTTAAATCAACATTTAATGCACCATCAAATCGTAGTGATGCTGTTATCGATGAGACAATTTGGGCAATCAAACGATTAAGATTCGTATAGGTTGGTCGAAATTAAAAAATGAAAATTTAAAATAACAAATTTCAGTAGCATAATAAAATATTTGAAATATATATATATGAACTAGTATTATATATCTTATTTCCAGATTTGATTGATTCCAAAAAGTGACAGCGAAATTAAATTTAATAGATAATATAAATTTTTTCTTAATTAAAATAGAGTAAAAGAGAAGCAGCAACATTAATTGAATTTATGAAAAGTAAAATCACTAATTATGCTGGATTAATTAAGATTCTTATAGGTTAATCGAAATTAAAAATAAAAATTTAAAACATCAAATTTCAGTTCTCTTATTTTGTACTAATTTCAAATTTACATAAATTTTAACTTTTTTAAATTAATCCAAAATTATGAAATTTTATTTGCATAATGAAATTATATAATTGCATAATTACTTTGCATAATTAATTTCATAACGTAATTACCTTATTATAGAAAGACTTTTTCGACAAATTTCATAAATTGCTTCATTATCAACCATAAATGAGCAATCAGAATGTTCCAATGTTGTATGAGTTGTTAAGACTGAATTGTATGGCTCAACAACTGCTGTGCTAATTCTTGGAGCTTTAATAATAATAGTTGTAATAATAATAATGATAATAATGATAATAATAATAATAGTAATAATAACAATAATAATAATAATAAAGATATTGTTAAATTCGGTAATTTTGTTAAATTAGAAATTTTAAAATTTTGAAAAAATTCCTCAATGATAAATAACAATGAAAGCTGTTTATAATTTTTGGTAAATAGAAACCTGGATAAATGCTAAATTCAAGTTTCGATTTTTTGCCATAATCAACGGATAAGCGTTCCATAAGCAAAGATGAGAAGCCACTACCAGTACCACCACCAAATGAATGAAAAATTAAAAATCCTTGTAAACCATTACACATATCACTCATACCTAAATGAATTTTTATTTATGAAGTAATTTTATGAAAATTTTCTTCCATCTGTTTACCATATTTGAAAAACTTAAAAAATGAGCAAAGTTTAAAAATTTAACGAAAAACCAATTATTATAATTTTCAGTAATATTTCAAGTCTATTTTTGTTGTAACAGGTAAAATGTAATATTACTGTTGCAGCATTTTTCAAAAGTCTAAAACTCAAAGACTAGACAATATTTATGATCCTGTTGCATAAAACAAGATACAGTAATTTTTATTAAATAAATTTAAAATTTAAAAAATGAAAATCAATCAATAAATCCATCTTTATGCATTTGCTTAGACAAGACAATACTTCAACTGTAATCCTGTTGCATAAAACAAGATATAGTAATTTTTATTAAATAAATATAAAATTCAAAAATGAAAATCAATCAATAAATCTATCTTTGCTTATCAAGCATTTGCTTATTTGTAACAAATGAAATGAATAATTTTTGTAGAAAATATTTACGTCTAATGCGATCCATACAAACATCAATAATTTCCTTTCCAATTGTATAATGACCACGAGCATAATTATTCGCAGCATCTTCTTTTCCGGTAATAAGTTGATCGGGATGAAATAACGATCGATAAGTTCCAGTTCGAATTTCATCTAATTATTAAATTTTTTCCGTTTCAAGTTTTCTCTCTTTTGAAATATATGCTTTCCACTTTTAAAACATATCATAAAGCATGCATTATTAAGAGGAAAATTTTTCCACAAGGCTTTTAACTTTTTCTTAAAGTCTTTTATAAAATTAAAATTTAATATTCCAAAATTTTATTTCTAATGGAACAATTTCTACGGTTATTTTTTTTGTTGACAGATCAAAATATTATATTATGTTACAATGAAAAATTTACCTACAACTGTCGGTTCTAAATCAATGAAGATCGCTCGTGGAACATGTTTACCTGAAAAAATTCTTTATTAAATTTTACTTTTATTTATCGGTATATGATTATTAATTATTCAATTACTTCAAAGAATTTCGTGATAATTTGAAGCGCTTTTTCAAATTCATGTTATTAAGATTGATTACATTTAAGTGATAAAACGATTACTGTAAAACGATAAAGCGGTTACTGTAAAGAGGTGAAATGATACCATAACATGGTTACTGTACTATGAAAATAGCAATTTCAATATATATTGTCAGGAATGATCATATTTAAATAATGAAACGAATTATTACATTATCATATACGAATAATTGGATTTTTTAATGTCTACAACAGTAAGGTATTTATTGTAACTGTAATGTATATTTTAATAAATCGATAATTAAAACTTATTTTCTAAGGATTGCTATCTCGAGAAACGAAAATGATACCATGAATTGCTTCCGCGAAAAAGGTATTATATGAATTACTGTCAGAAGCGATCATTTGATCATCCAATAACATGCCATTTGGTTGAATACCATGTTCCAAGCAATATAATTCCCAGCAAGCATTTCCAATTTGTACACCTGCTTGTCCAATATGGATCGATATTACTTCACGCTAGAATCAACATGATAATTGATAAATGATGATAAGCTATTATTTGGAAATTATTTTTAAAACAAATATTTACTTTAACATATTTTAATGACTCCGTATAGCACTAGTATTATTTTTAAACTTAATCAGGTTTATTAAAAATAATGTAAATTTTAATTTGACAATTCATTTCAGAATATCATTCGTTTCGTTTTTCTTCGGTATTTAAATTGAGCAATCAATTTTTACTAAAAAAATTAAACAAAGTCTTCATAAGGTGAATGCAAAATGGAAAATTCAGCAATTCGTAATATTGGATAGAAATTTATCAATTGAAAATTTATGAAAACATTTTGTTATCTATGAAATCTATTTAATTTAGCTCACTCCAAATTGTTCCATTTGATGATAAATTTGTCAAGTTTGAATGAAGCAAAAGGAATTGAACTGCAATAATTAAAACGTAAGACAATAAATGTAATTAAGAAATAAATATATCCGAAATCGTGGATAAAATAAAATATTGTCCGAAATACGTCATTAACCTTAAAAAGATGACAATGATGTAATATGATGAAAGCGATGATGATAAGCTTGATTACAACGGTAAATAAATTACGCGAATTCGTGATAACAAGATGATGATGATAATGTAATCATGATAGATAGTATATATGATAATAATCATTTTCATGATAATAATCATTTTCGTTTTCGCAAAAATTGTTGAATCACAATTATGATAGTGTTAATTAATTCTATATAATTAGTGGTAACAATGATTAATGTACAATTATCTTACATTCTAAAAATAATGACAACGTCTACTGTTACATTCTTAAATTTAAATTTATATATCTATTGCTACATTTTTGAATTTAATTTAAAGTATTAAAAAAATTTAAATTTATAAATGACAGTATAATAATTCTCAATTCGAAATATTTGATAAACTCGAATAAATTATTCTTTATTTTAAATCTCTCTCGTTTTTCTTTTTCAATTTTCCACTCAGCAAAATATATATATCTCTCATCAATTTCTAATTTCTTTTCAGTATCGATAAGTTTTAAAGTATTAAAATAAAATATAATATAAAATAAATTAGGATAAAAATGAAATTGGAAAAAAAAAGTTAAAACGAAATTTTATTTGAGAATAACACCAATTAAATTTATTTAGATTTTAGCCAAGTGGCTAAATCCTAAAATAGATAGGAAAAGGGAGCAAAATATATGAGAAATATTTATGCCTTAATATAAATGGTTGTAATATGCAGGAAAACGACAATTTTCATCGTTCATGGCCAATGAACATTTCCAACAAACAAATATTCCATTTCATCCATTTACTCCTTTAATGCAATTCAACCAATCATAAATAACATTAAATTGAGTCTTTGAAATTTTTACTAAAAAAAATGAAATTAAAAAAAAATAGATTTGAAGAAAGAAAATTAAAAAACTATATTGTGGTAGTTATTCATTATTTATTATTTTAATTAATTTTCTTAAAATATAAGATAGGTGGGAGAATTCAACTATATTGAGAGTTATTTCATTATTTATTATTATTTTAATTAATAATAAATTAGAACTATATTGAGACAGTTATTCATTATTTTAATTTTCTATTTATTATTTTAATATTCTATTTATTATTTTAATTTTTATTTATTATTTATTGTTTATTTTTATCATTTATTTATTATTTATTTTTACTATTTATTATTTATTATTTGTTGTTTATTTTTATTATTTATTCATTATTTATTATTTATTTGTTGTTTGTTGTTTATTTTATTATTTATTCATTATTTATTTTTATTATTTATTTGTTATCTATTTTTACTATGTATTTATTATTTATTAATTTAATTTACTGAAAATATAAAAGAGATGGTTAATAATAATTTAAGGAAATTAAAAAGTTTGGTGTGAAAATTAGAAGCAACGAATAAAATGTAAAAGAAACAAAGAAAATTTAATAATTCTGATAGTATTGAAATGAAAACAAACTATAAAATAAAAAATAATAGAAAATCTTTTTCAGATAAGGAAGTCAATATTTAATAATTAATATTTAAATCAAATATTAACAAAAATTAATTTAAAAATAAACAACAATCAAACAATAATGTTTAATAAAAATAATAATAATATAATTTAATAATAATAAATAAATAAATAAATAAATAATTATAGTGATAAAAATAATAGTAATAATTATCGTAATAATATTTATTTCGCATTTAATTTTCGGTAAAACGATTTTCAATTCTCATTTATTTGACTAAAATTAAATTTTGTTGGTTTATTCAAATTCAAAGAAAAAAAAATGTATTATATTAATTGTTTTTGTTTTTCAATAAATTTATTAATTTAATTACAAAATATAAAATAAATAAAAGAAATATAAAAGCAAAATAAAGAAATTGAAATGAATATATAATGTAAAAGTAAGCAATTTTGTTGACAGTCAACAAACTTATCAATTTACTATTAAATTTTGGTTAATACATTTTTATATATTAAATATTATTTACCATTTTTACCCCTTAAAAGCTTTCATATTTATTTGTGAGAAATTATTTACTTCAAATATATTCCTTTCATTTTCCTCTTAAAATATTTCCATTTCTTTTTCTCTCTCTAAATTTACATTCTTTTTTGTTGAATTTTCTCTTTTGAATATTTCTTTGAAATGGACCATAAAAATTTTGAATTATTTCACTTATTAATTACAATATCTTTTTCTTAATTAAATTTAATTGTACACGCTATCAAGTTACTGATGTCTCGTTTCTTTTGTTACTTTGCTAATGCTAATTTAATTTTTAGTTTTAATTTTAAATTGCTTCCATTAAAGTTCCACAATTAATATATTAAGCTTAATGTTGAAGAAATGTTTGTTTATTTGATTTCGATTTCCTGTAACAATTAAGATCAATTACCTTATATTATTAGCTTATTCAATTCTCATTAAATATATGGTGTACGTGTAGAAGTGTACATATGCATGGATAGGTTATGTGTGTGTAGATGTACGTATATATATGTGGATGGATGCATGTATTATGAATCTGGATGGATTTACGCGGGAATTGATATGTATTGTTGATATGTGTGCGTGCATGTTGGTAGTTTGCGTGGGAGCTATTGTACATGCATGTGGGTGGATCTGACGCGGAGGATTGATGTGTATGCATGTAGATGGATTTGCACGGAAGTTGATGCATACTTATGTAAATGGATTTATGTAAGAGCTGCGGTGTATACCTGTGTGAATGGACGTGTGTAGATGCATCCTGTATCTATATCGTTGGCAATAATAAAAATGTATTATCATTAACTCTATTATAAGATTAACTCTATTCTTATAAAAGTAAAGGTGGACGTGTATAAATGCATCCTGTATCTATATTGTTGGCAATAATAAAGATAATGTATTATCATTAACTCTATTATAAAAGTTTATGCACGTGTGTGTGTGTGTGTGTGTGTGTGTGTGTATGTGTGTGTGTGTGTGTGTGTGTGTGTATGAATACATGTTGTATATGTTTGTATATGAATTTTAAAACGTATTTTAAAATTTAAAAAGCGTATTTTAAAATTTTCTTCTTTTCTACAATTAGCAAATTTTGCCGAACTTTACACGGAGCATTTTGTTTTAGCTATTAATGATTTAGTGAAATGTGAGAAGAAAGAAAGAACAAAAAATTGTTACAATTATAGCCGTTAAAAGTAAAACGAAAGCTTTCCTCATTTAATGGACTTACATCTTTGCTAATTTTTCTCTCAGTTATTTCTCTTCCCTCATTTCGTCATTTACTCTTCTCATTTTATCAATTGAAAACTCTTTGATAGTATAATTACCATAAATTGATTTATTAATTAATACGAAATGAAATAATTTTAAATCACAATGATATAATAATCAGTTATGATTATTTCAACAATTATCATACTATAATTTTCTCTAATTGATGTAATTTTGACATTTTAAATTATAGTTTTGGATAAAATTATAATGTAACAATTATACTAATCTTATGAACAATAGCAAATATAGCTTCCATCTTTTTATTTTAAATTATATTTGAAATAGAATTAATAATCAGTTTTGATCATTTCAACAAAGTTCTCATACTTGCAATTCTCTCGAATTATTATAATTTTAACATTTTAAATTATAGTTTTGGATAAAATTATGATGTAACAATTATACTAATCTTATGAACAATAGCAAATATAGCTTCCATCTTTTTATTTTAAATTATAAAAGAGGATTAATAATCAGTTTTGATCATTTTAACAGTTATCATACTATAATTCTCTTGAATTGATATAATTTTTAAGCATTTTAAATTATAGTTAAGATAAAACTGTAATGTAATAATTATGCTAATTTTATGAACAATACCAAATATAGCTTCCATTTTTTTATTTTAAATTATATTTGAAATAGTATTTTAATAAAATTGATCAAAATATACAAGTCAAATAAGGAAAGAATCCAACATTCAACCGTTATTTCGAAAATATATTTTTGTTCAATCAAATTCAAACTAAGCACAAATTCCAAAGAACGATTGAAAAAAGAAAGTAATTTTAAAATTTTAGCAAAAAAATATTTAAAAAATTTGAATATTTGGAATAGAGAAGGAAAAACTGGATGTCACTAATTTTTTTTTTTATTTTATAATTATTAATTGGTAAAGTCTTTTTGTTTTATTTGCTTTTAAAATTTCTAATTTTCCAAGTCAAATTTTCTTTAATTCACTTTTTTCACTTTCTCAGTGAAGTATTTTCAAATTATAAATGAGTAGAATATTTCCTTGTACATTTTAAAATTTCAATTATTGCAAACAAATTTATTTCTTGCTAATTTTTTCCTTTTATTTTAATTATGCAAAATATTTGTATAACATAAAACTTCCTTCCTCTTTTTTTTTTTACGATTAGCCAAATTCCATCTATCATAATCGATTGTCAAGCTGACAGCCTTCTAACCAACTTCATTCATCCTTCCAATTTTCATTTATCTTTTAAAAGATCAACTTCAGCCATCTTTCTCATTTATCTATATTTTTGCTTTGTTTTTGAAAATATAAACATATGCCATATACATGCAACATATACAAACACACAAACATTTTTCCTTATAATTTAACCAACCAGATGATATACAAACATATATGTACCAGCTGGTTGAAATTCATCATCTGAATCTCATACTTTTTTTTTTTCTTTAACTTCTAATAATTCTTTTTTAAATTATATTAATATTACACATACGCAAATACACAAATAGAGAAACATTCGAATGTACATATACGATATGATCATTATCATATTACTTTTTAATTATTTTTATTTATTCATTAATATTTGACATAATGTTAATTACTTACTGCACGTATCACGTATTTTATCTTTTTCATGATGTTTTTCATACTTTCATGTAACTTCATTATTTTAGCACTCTTTTGTTTTTTTGTTATTTTATCAATTTCAATAATTCATATAAAAAGAATTATATGATACGTGCTAAAAAGCATGATACGTGCTAAAAAAGAAACAAAAAACTGAACCATCAATCAATGATTTATATACATTTGTGTTAAAATTTTAGGACATAATTCATATAATTCTTTTAATTTTTTAGCTAAATGAAAATATGAAATGATATAAGGAAAATTCCACAATATGCGCATTTTTTTCAATGACATTAATTTATAAAAATTTATCAGTTTGTTATATATGTTTCTTTTAAAAAGTTTAAATTCCAGATATTATTAATTACAATATAATTAACCAATAAAGCAATCACTTAATTAACTAATTAATTGTTCGATTGATTTACTTAATTAATTGATCGATACATGAAATGTTCTAATGAGAGGGAATTAATTAATTTATCGTTGCATAAAATGTCACAATGTAATCGTAGTAACACAATATAATCGTATAAATAAGAAAAAATCGACATATTCAAAAAGTAGAAGAAACGATAAGTTGACGGAAAAAGATGACGAAATGATTTGTGATTAACTTTATTTTTAACAATGACATATTTTATCCTAAAATTTTAGGAATGGATTGTATTTGGTTTATGCAATATTTGTGTCACTAGAAATTTATTTCATGAAATTTTTAAAAGAATTAAAAAATTAATTAATTAATATTGTCTTCTTATTTTACTTTTTTGTTTGCTTTGCATACATTCTGCAATTTATTTCGTATACATTATAGTTAGTATAGTATAAAATAACTATTTCACTTATAAACTATTTCAGATAATTTATTTACAACTTTGGTACTGCATCGTTTTATTTGGATATTTTATGATTCATCAGCTGATTAATTCATTGTTTTATTCATTCAATTAAATTAAAAAAGGATTTCATCAAACAAACACCAAAATGCCAGCTTATTTCAATCAACACACGGTTTGTACATTAAATATTGAATTTGTTTTAATAAAATATTTAATTGCTTTACTTCATTATGTTCAAATCAATTTCATCGATACATTTGCCTTCGAAACATTATCACAATTACTAAATGAACAATTAGAAAATTATTAATGATAATTATTAAACAATTATAATTATCAAATATTTGATCAGTTGATTATGATGAAATTTCTGTTATCACTGAAGTATGATAGCAAAATATAATTTTATCATTACAAAATGAAATTAAATATATCAAAAAAATCCTTACCTGCAATTATAAATGCTTTTCTGGATTAAAAAATTATTGGAAATCATTTATAATTTAAACTTTTCCTTTATTCGATTTATTATTCATTTCAAATATTAGATCGAGTACAATAACAATAACAATAACATTACACGTATTAAATATTCTAGTACTACATTATTTATTAATATTATAAATATTTCTTGCTCGCATAAAATATATGAGAATAGTTATTTAAATTTATATAATTTGTATAATTTTCCAGCTTATAACACTATTATTATCTAACAGTTAATAGCTATTTAAATTTATATAAATATAAATTACCTAATAGTTAATAGCTATTCAAATTTATACAAATATAAATATACTTCATCATATGTCACAATCTCTTGTTATTGTTATCCGCCTTTTTTACATTAATTACTCTATAAACCAAAAATTACTTTTATACCTATAAAGTATAATAAAATGTTAATATATTTGTCTTATTGTTTATTACGATTGTTTACATTTTTATTGACATATTTGTTTCATTGTTTATTATGATTGTTTACATTTTTATTGACATGTTTGTTTTATTATTTATTACGATTGTTTACATTTTTATTGACATATTTGTTTTATTGTTTATTACGATTGTTTACATTTTTATTGGCATATTTACCCTATTGTTTTTTTGCAATTTGAAATTTTAACAAAATAATATAATTGCAAAAAAATAATATTATAAGTGTATCCATGCATTTAACAACTTTGTTATGTTTAGATGATGCGAAAAATAGATATTGATGATAAGGATATTTTGTTTTATTTTTCAAATTGAATTTCAAGTTAGTGAAATGAGAAGTGAAAAATGATTTGTAATTCATTTCTATCGCATTGTTCGCTTTCAAATGCTTCGTTCATTTTTGTTTTTCTTCTTATTTGTTTTTCTTTTTTAAAAAATTTTCAACAAATTTTTTAACCAAAAAATTTATTTATTATTATATAATTCAATTCCTATTAAAAATTACCAAATTGAAAATATGAAAAATTTTAATTTCAATATTAAATTTATTCAGAATTTTTAATTACATTAAAATAGTACCAAAAAAAAAAAAAACGTACGAAATATAACGGTAAATGTTACACGTATCATCGTATCATCTCTTTCATGTAACATTATCGGGTAACTGATAATATTTCCATAATGATAAAAGAAGTGTTTTTTTTTCGCTTCTTTAAATATATTATTTGAAAATTTATCATATCGGAGATTACCAAAAAAAAACGTGTGAAATATAACGGTAAATATTACACGTATCATCATAATATCTCTTTCGTCGTATCATAAATATCACCGTATCATCGTATCATCTCTTTCGTCGTATCATAAATATCACCGTATCATCGTATCATCTCTTTCATGTAACACTATCGGGTAACGATAATATTTCCATAATGATAAAAGAGAAGTGTTTTTTTCCGCTTCTTTAAATATACCATTTGAAAATTTATCATATCGGAAAATTTCATTAGCATTCAATTATACGTATAATAAATATCTTAAAAAGTTTTTATTTAAAATTTATTTCTTTTCAAAATTTTGTTAATTTAAAAATTAATTATTAATATATCAGAAAAATTTAAAACTTAATTATTAGCATATCTAACAATTTTATTATTAGAAATTTTAATTAAAACATATATTAAACAAACAAAATTATTATCACAAATTTTTATGGAGATTAATCAATATTTTTTAATTAATAATTAATAAATAATAAATATATCAGCTTTTAATTAATAAATATATCAGCTCACAATATTATTGGCCAATAATTTCATCATTTAAATTTCAAATTAAAAGTTTGAAATTTAAATAATGAAATTAAAAAACGAAATGAAATGAAAATCTTGAAATTTAACCAATGAAATTATTGTTAAATAATTATTTTAAATTTCTATACTATTTAAATTTCAAATTATAAACTTTCATTTCACTACGGTGACATAACATTATAATTAATTTTATTCTTTTGTTTTAATCTATCAAAAAAAATTGTATTTACTAATAATAAGGTATTGATGAATTTTTTTCTTCTTTTCTTTATTTCAAATTTTAAATTTAAAATTAATTAAATTAAAAAAAATTATTTTAATTAAGTGAAATCTTCGTTTTCTTATTTCAACAAATTTTAAATTTAAAATTAGGCTAACTTTTATAAAATGCTCAATTAGAAATTGTTGAAATAAAGAAGAGAAGAAAGAAAGATATTTCGAATATATTTCAATTCTTGCAAATTCTTATTTAATATATATAGAAAAGAAAATTGCAATAAATATTATTATAGTTTGAAAATATTGACAAACGATTTTTTAGATCTTTTAATATCTTATATTTTTCATCCTCTTATTATCGTTATATTCGTTAAATTTTCTCCTCATCATCTTCTTAATGATAATAATGATAACGATGATAATGATCGTCAGGTGTTAGCTTGCTATTTCAAAAATTTGTAATGAAACAGTTGGTTAACTAGTTAGTTCAACTAATCTAAATTTATTGTTGAGAAAGAAATTTTTCTTCATTAAGATCGACTTTCCTTCGATGCAAGATTGAAGGATCAATGAATAATAATAACAGTAAAACATATAATGATAAGAATAATGATTAGTATTTAAATCTTGAAAGATATCACCATAATAATTATCATCATTTCATATATTCTACGCATTATATGAATTATTTATTATGATCAATAATTTTATATGAAATGTGAAATATAAAAATAGAGGAGGATCGTTAGTGATATTGTTAATGATAATGATAACCACTTAACATCAAATAGCACTTCTATTCTACATCTGTTATCATTTGTTATTGCTTTAAAACTGATAACAGCGTATATTTTATTTTTGCTGATTATTCTAAAAGATAATATTATACATCTTTTATCAATTACCTTAATAGATAATATATTCTTCATTGTTTATTTGTTAATTGTATTATTTTAAAAAAAAATTATTTTCTTATTTTTAACTAATTTTTTAAGATTTCATTAAATAAAAATTTTACGAGTAAAGGTAATTCAATAATAGAATTAATTAACTAAATGAAATATAATTAAATTAAGTGCAAAACTTTTAAATATAATTTCCAATTATTTCTTATCAGATAGGTAAGCATTTTTAAATTAAATAGATATTTCAAAATTTTCATATTGCTTTAATTTAAAATTCTATGCGACAAACATATTCCGACCAAAAAAATACTGTAAGATATCATAAATTATCAACTAAAACTCATATATTTCATATAAGTAATATTTCATTTTATTAATTATGCGAAAATTTTAAAACTTTTAATTTTTTAAAATTTACTAAAATTATTTATTGAAATAATAGCATAATAATGTTTGAATATATTATTAAATTTAATAGATATTATCTTTTATTTTTGTACATTTCAGTATATACAATCAAATTATTCCAAATCATACGGACGTCATCTTCAACGTTCCAATAGCGCTGAACCATATCGATTACAACAAACATCATCATTATCATCACTATCATATCCGCGGAAAATTTTCACAATGAATTCTTATCGTCAGCAATATTCAGGATTATCATCCAGTTATCATCAAGATATATCATTTCCAAAAAATATTACGACATCATCGAATAGGTAATTTTTTTCCCCTGTCATATTTTTATTTTTGGGATGAAAATTAAAAAGGAAAAAGATGAAAGTTGAAAAAAAAACCTGCCAATTAATTAAATTAATATTAATTCTTGCTAATTTGTTATCACTTAAATCATCCACTCAATTTGATGATTATAAATTATTTAATTATTTATCATTCTACAATTAATAAATGAATTTTAAGTATTGAATTTATAAATTTATGTAGTAAATTTTACTCATCCATTTTTTTCTCATTTAAAATTTTATCCATTTCTTTAACTTATAAATTTTCAATATTCACTTAAAATTTCTTTTTGAAGTTATAAATTTTTGATACGAATATTAGAAATAATTATATAAATTATTATTTGATAGTATAATTTTGAACTTATCATAATTAATCATGATAAGCTTAAATTTTTATCATAATATACTTTATTTTGATAAGTTTAAATTATTATCATAATATGCTTTATTTTCTATTGCCATTTTAAATATTACAATAATTAACGCAATTTTTTTTAATTACCATCTAAACGTTTAGAATCAAAGAGAAAACAAAGAGTTAAATAATATTTTAAAATTTTCAATTATGATAATTTCAAAATTTTATTGCAATAGTATTGTTTCTATTGCTTATCATAATTAATCATGATAAGTTTAAATTTTAATCATAACACGTTATTTCCTATTGCAATTTTATATATTACAATAATTAATAGAATTTTTTAAATTACTATCTAAAGGATTAGAACAAAGAAAAAATCAATTATAATAAGTTCAAAATTATACTATAATATATTTTGTTTTCTATTGCTTATCATAATTAACCATGATAAGTTTAAGTTTTTATCACAACGTGCTTTACTTTCCATTATTTTTTAAATATTACAATAATTACTACAATTAATCATTTCTAATTACTACCTAAACGCTTAGAACAAAAGAGAAATAAAAAAAGAGTTAAATAATATTTCAAAATTTTTTGACTTCGATCAAAACCAGAAAAAAACACATTTAAAATTTTTTTCCGAAATGAAAGTTTTTCTTTTTCCTTCGTCACTTTCAAAAATATAATTTAATATTTTACTGAAATGTAAATTGCTAAAGTGGCACTTCGAAGAGTTTCAAATATCTTCTGATTAACAAAAATATACTTTACTTTAAACATTCGCCTCTCCCTCTTCGAAAAAACACATCACTTTAAAATTTTCTAGGAAGTATGAAAAGAAAACTTTTATCGATTGCAAATTATTGCATTCAAAAAATATACATATGTGATAAGCAATAAGATAAAATATGATAAATAACTTTTATTGATTGTAAATTATAGGATTCAAAAAATATATATGTGATAAGCAATAAGATAAAATATGATAAAAATGATTTTAAAAAAGTGTGAGAAATGTGTGAAAAAAGAATGCATAAAATATGTAAGAAAAGAAATGTAAGAAAAGAATGCATGAAATAAAAATTGAAAAAAATTTTAGAAAAAATTCTTTTTTATTTTTTTATTTTGTAGTATATAATTTGTCGAAAATGGAGAGAGGGAAAGAAAGAGAATTTTTTCGTCAAAAAATTTTTTATTTCTTAGTATATAATTTATTGAAAATAGAGAGAGAGAGAGTGGGAGAGGGAGAAGGAGAGAGATCAATGGATTCAACTCTTTTATGTTAGATTTTCATTTTATTCTTTCCTTCTAGAAAGAATGATGAATCAGCAAACTAAACTATATGAATCATATATCGTGTAAATGAAAATGAATGACAGTTTTGTTTGTTTAAAATTAGAATGGAATGAAATCTTTTAATTCCTGCAATTAATTTGTTTTTGTTTTTGTTTTCCATTGAATCTAATCATTAATTAATTAAATTTAGCTAAAAAAAAGGAAGCAAATTACAAACAAAATCAATGCACGCCAATTAAATTAATGTAAAGTGATTAATTAATTAGTAAGTTTTCAGGTATGGAAGCATTGATCGTTTAGCATCATTATCAAATCAACGAAAATCATCATATAATGCTAATTTTCCATCCAATACATTTACTACAAAACGTAGTATAAGTTCAGGTAATTTGAAAATAATTACAAGTTTTCTTCATTCGATACGAAATTCTTTTTTTTTGGGAATGAAATTAATGAATTTAATACAGGTAAAACTTAGCCTATGTAATTGTGAAAAACTTTCGACTAATATACGGTAATAAATAATTAATCAGTTAATTGGTTTAGCAACATTATCAAATCAACGAAAATCATCATATACTAATAATTTCCCATCCAATACATTTACTACAAAACGTAGTATAAGTTCAGGTAATTTAAAAATAATTACAAATTTTCTTCATTCGATACGAAATAATTAATTCATTAAATATTTGTAATTTCACTCGGAAAAAAGCGAAAAAGATGAAAAGCTTAACCTATGTGATTGTAAAATTTTCGAATAATATACGATAATAAATAATTAATCAGTTAATTGATTAATACAATAATCGATACGATAGTTATGAAAAGAATTTTTGTATCTTTAATTTTGCATTTTCTTTTAAAACAACAAGGGAAGAATTTTTGAATTTAATCTTATGTCAATTATTCTGGAATTAATTAATTATCTAAAACAATATATAATTTAGATTACGAAATTAACCATTAATTAATTTATTATTAATTGATTTTTTTCAAAGATAAATAAAGTTTTAATATATTTAGGAACAAAACTAAATGATATTGGTGCAACATTATTGCGACGTTATGATAATGATCATCCTATTTCTGCATATGAACGACGAACATCGTTAGCTTTATTTTCTTAAAATTTTCCTCCATTTTTCTTCATACTATAAAATACTTTCTATTTTTAGGAGGAAATAAAGAAAGTTCATTTTAAGATTTTTTTGAAATTAATTAATATGTGAAAAAGTTCGATCATTGATAATGATCAGTCTTATAGGTTAAACTGTTAAAATGATAAAAATTATATCAAGATCTTGATAAGGACATTATCACTAATTGTATCATTCGAATATGTTATCACTAATTATATATATTATCACTATTTTAAATATGTTATCACTAATTGTATCTTTAAATATTATCATAACGATAAAAATCACATCAAATTTTGATAAAAACATTATCACTAATTGTATCGCTTAAATATGCTATCATAATGGTAAAAATAATATTAAAATTTCGATAAAAACATTATCAGTGATAATGTATCACTCAAATATATTATTATATTAATATTTTTCGTATAATAAATATTATATTATTATTATAAAATTTTTATAAATATATAATAATGCTTTATTTAAATTTAATTTTAATATTAATCATGATATATTTTTAAATTTATAATATAATATTATTTAATGTAATCTAAGTTAATTCATTTCAAATTGATTTTTTATTATTTAAATTATTATTTTGTAATAAATGAATTTAAATTGAATTAGTTAAATTGTATTATTATCAGATATGCGTCAAGTCATTATTCTACATCCGGTTATGTATCATCATACGGAACATTACCACGTTATAATCGTTCACAAACTCCAAGCTATATTAATCGAGAACGAAATTATGCAACAAATCGAGAGTACAAATCTATGTCACGTTTCTCAACCGATAGAGTACATAAATTATTCTTCCACCTTCGTATTTCACATTTTCTTAATTTTGCAAAATTAATTTGAATTTTTTTTTTTCAAAATTAAATTGAAGATATAAACAAATGTACCAATGAAAAATGAAATGAGTATTGTCGAGATAAATTATTTTATAAGATAGAGTAAGAGTAGTAATTTTGTGAATTGATAAGTTATCAAGATAATAAACAATTAAATTCCACTGCTTTGTTTTAATTAAATTTATTGCATTTCCTGTAGATATTATATTGATCTACAGATAAGGAGTGATAAGATTTAAATAATCATGAATAGGAAAGCAATCCTTTAGATTTAAATACTTATTTATATTTATTGAAATTTACAAGCAGTTTCAAATATAGCATTTAATATTTGAATTTATGCAAATTTCAAAATTTACCCTTCCTTTTTTCATATATATATATTTCTTAAAAAAAAATTTCCAACCTTAATTTGAAAAATTAAATTTAAATATTTGTTTATTAATTAATTTTTTTGAAGGAACGTTCCGTATCAGATGATAACGTTAAGCAACGATTGGATAGGCTTTACAATCGATATGCAAGAGATCAGGATATATCAAATAATCATTCTTCAACAAATGATATTAAATTTCGTAAGTTTTATAATCACAAATCTAGTTGATAATTCTTGACTAATTTAAATTAGAAATATTGGTATTTCTTAATTTATCGCTACCTCCTCATTTATCAATCTTGTAATGATAATGATAGATTTTTCGATTATCACCTAAATTATTATCAATTACATTTGCTAACATTATGACATGAAATTTAAAATAATATGAACAATCAAATATCAGTACAAAATAGAAGAAAATATTTTGATAACGATTAATATACTCAATATAAATTTAATAATATATTCTTTCACATTTTAATTATTTAATTTCGATTATTCTATTCCTATTTTTAGTTATGTAATTTCTAAATATTTTTATAATAAAATGAATAATTTTTCATCTTTTCATTTCTTTTGTTATTTTTATAATTTTCGATGGTACAAAATATATTTCACGTAGCGAAAATGAAGCAGAAGAGGATGAAGAAGAAGGAGAAGGCGAAGAAGAGCTTTCACATGATGAAAATGAATTGAAAGATGTTTTACGCGATATTGCTAAACTTAATGAGCACGATATGATAGAGGTAAAATTATCATTTGAAATATAGTAGATGAGGAAGAAGGGGAGCTTTCTAGTGATGAAGATGAATTGAAAGTTGTTTTATGCGATATTGCTAAACTAAATGAGTATGATATGATAGAGGTAAAATTATTATCATTTAAAATATAGTAAAGATATTTAGTAAAGAAAAGTTGAAATGAAGTTTAGCAATATCGTAAAAATATCGTAAAGTTAAAAAATAGTAAAGAAGTAAAGAAAAAATCAATAATTTAAATATCAAAAAATATGAAATGATATTGAATTAAATTGAAAAAATTCATCGATGAATTTCCCTTTCAAAACAAAAATTCAAATATTATTTTAAATGAAAAAGAAATAAATATTGATTTATGTTTCTTTTTAAAATCATATCTCTTCTTATCAAATTGTTTAATATTTGATTGATTTTAAGAATGATAAATTGATAATAATTTTATCATTCAATTCAATGATTCTGTAAATTTCTCCTTTTTATTTCACTTACGATATATTTTTAATTATTTAGTAAGTAATTTGTTATTGTTATTATTATTATAACTATTATTATCATTTTTGATTTTGATCATAGTATTAATATTATTTTTTATTAAAATTATCACTACTGTTATTATTTTTAAATTTGATAGCGTTAATATTATTATTTTATTGTTATTAATAATATTATTGTCACTATTAATATCATTTTAATTTTAATCATAATATTCATATTATTAATTTTTATCATTTCTAATTTTGGTCATACTATTAATTTTTTAATTTTGATCATAATATTAATACCGCTCGAAAGTTGAACAATTAAGCCATGAAGTTCTATCATCCTTCATATTAATCTGACTCCCTTACCACTTCTTCAATCAACCCAGAAATATTTTCAGAGGAAATACTTCCATA
>CAKAEH010001807.1:0-28080 GCA_916381525.1 Cercopithifilaria johnstoni | reverse complement strand
CCATTAGAAACAAAATTTAACTTTTGCAAATGAAATGAATTTAAGCAAATGGATTTCAGAATGCTTTGCTACAATTCAATTTAATGTCAGTTGTTTTATTCAACTTCCGAATAGACATTTCTCACTGGCAGAAATAAACAAATCAAAGAGACCGCATCATAACTTTAGAAATATCTCTTTTTCAACCTTCTTCGACCTCGTTTCTGAGAATTTCGATGCCCACACTGAAGCTGTTGTGAAAAAGCATCTAATCTCAGACGAATAAATCAACTTTTTTAATGTTCATTTAATACACTTTGGGATTATCAAAAGGAATAGCAGCTGTAACACTTATAGCAATTTTTTTTCTCGCACATTTTGGACTTCTTAAGAACGATTAATTAGCTATTAATGAGCGGAAATTGAATTTATCATTTGCTAATTTCTGATAAAATAATAATTTTTGGTGAAATAGTAACAGCAAATATTAATTTTTAAATGAAACGCAAATTTTTCGACTATTTTTTGCTTATTTTAATTAAAGAGCTAAAGCTTATAAACAATTAAAGAGCTTTTAAATTTTCAAATATAATTAGGTGGAAGAATTGTGAATGCAATTAATAGTTCAGAGAGTTCACATTTTAGTTCTTTAACAATTGCATTTAAATTGCATCAATCTTAATATGTAATCTTTATTGTCATAATTAATTACATATATTCACGCGCACAGAGTCGTTATTTTAATATCGTGTTATTAGTCCATATAGCTGAGCCAAATTCATCACACTATATATGTAATCTATACGTACGTATCTTAAAGAAATGATCGTTCTATTATATCTCATTCGTTATTGTGATCATCTGATTTGTATGAATCTTTTAGAATAACATTCCGTAAGCGTTGCTTCAATTATGGTACAGAGAATAATGAAAATTATTCACTGCCATTAATTTATGCTTTGGCGAACTATCCAAATTTTATTATATACAAATAACGCTTATTAAAATGAGATATATTAGTTTAATATGATACTGCAAGTGGTAAGTTACTGAGCTAAATGTCGCGGATATTACTCATACATATTACAAGTAATATCCACAAAAAATCATGCCGTCTTTAATTGCTTCTTCATATTACAATCCATTTCTAACTTTACTTAACAATGATAGTTCAACTTTGTATCATAGGGATAGTGTGTTGCTACAGGATGGTTCACTTTTGACAGTTTCGGTCTGTTTACTGTATTTATTCAATGGGCGAGGTTGATTCATCCCAGTTTGTTACGAGATGGAG
The DNA here is from genome assembly GCA_916381525.1 of Cercopithifilaria johnstoni. NCBI lineage: Eukaryota > Metazoa > Nematoda > Chromadorea > Rhabditida > Onchocercidae > Cercopithifilaria > Cercopithifilaria johnstoni. Next base: position 26,807 of record CAKAEH010001807.1, on the reverse strand, counting down.
TATACTAGATTTCGATTGAGTTCGACTGTTTTGCAAGTTTATATTGATTTAGAAATTTGTGGATTCCTATGAATGAAATCGAATCATATGCCAAGCATGTGATTCTATACTTTAAAGAATGTTTGCAATACATGAAATGTAAGCGTGAAATTGACAAAAAAGCAAGGTCACGCTACCTGTCCTTTTCTCATTTCTTAAATACTTCAAAATTGGAAGAGAAATACGTTCAACTTAAAAAATTCAAATTTAATAAAGATGAAATAAAATGGGAAGAAATCGGTTTCGTTTGAAGTCTTCGTACAACAATGTATAAGATTGCTATCTTTGCGGCATTTTATGATGAGATAACAGTACAGGTTTACTTCCGAAATATCCAAATCCGTGATCATCCTACAACTCCACCTTATCCTATTCTTGCTACGATTGGACGCCGCAATAACTTAGCTACTGTTGTAGGATGGACCGCCTTTTCGTATTTCGCATTGAAGAACTTTCTCCGCCTTTCTTCCTATTTTCTTTTCTTTCCAATATTCCAGTAACAATAATCACGATAAACAGTAGCGAGTTTTAACTGACTTTAAATATGAATTCATTTATTTGAACCAAGTTTTATTATCATCAATAGAGACTTCTTTTATCACACATTCAGTTATCCTTTTCATAATACTTTACAAGCCTCCTTTTTTGCTTCACAAATAATCTCTTTCAGTCATTTTACTACTTTATGCTACTTTCCTCTTTATTTATATGTTTTATGGATAGCATAAGCAAGTTATTGTTTCAATGAAATTATAGTCATAATAAATTATATGCATAATCGTAACGAGAATGATGCGAGGATAGAATTTAGTGTCAATAAGAATGCCATTATGTGAATTTATGTATAACTTTAATTTAGATTCAAAAAGAGACATCTCAAAGAAGTAAAAACAGCAAGGTATCAAAAGGTTATCACAACAGTTTCCAAAGTTATATATTTTTATTAGCTTCAGCTGTTGAACAATTTTAATTAGTGTCATTAAACTGTAACGATTTTCAATAGTAGTGCCAGCTTGAGACAGATATGGATCGATTCAAACGTTAGATCGAAAATTTGCTTAATAAAATTACCAATAAAAGTCCTCTCTAAGAAGTGTTTGCCATTCTTTCTTTACTTCATTTTTGATAATATTAATAGAAATCAATAAAATATGTAACAGTTTTTATTCCTATAGCAATTCATCTAAAATTCGATTGATTAAACAATTTGATTGTCGACGAGTTACGTCTTACACAGGTCTATTGCCCTCTGATGCTCTGCATCAGTAACTGTCATAAATATTTAAATTATCTTGATGGGCAGACAAAAGGAGCGACGATGGTTTTTTTCTTTTTGTTTTAAAAAAATTTGTACCATAGAAAATTTTCTGAAATTTTGGAATAGAAATTGATTTTGATAAATTATGACAAAACTACTGATTCTTTTTGCAACTCTTTTATTTCGGAAGGATTTAGAAATCGTTTGCTATCGTATTACTTCCTATAATTGTAAGAGATAAAATTCAGAATCATTTTTTAGGAACTTTTTCATTATTATTAAAAACATTTCATGCAGATGATTTGATCATAATGTAAGATAGTTAAGCTCAATTTGCAAATGAAATGTGAGGAAGGACTAGAAATCTTTGACTACAATACTCAATTTATTCTCATTAAGAAAATCAAATTTACATAGCTTTTACTATGGCCGATTCGATTCAACCTGGCACTCCAATTCAATGATGGGCTAGTTAGATGATTATTCTTATCATGACAGAGATAAAATCATTCAATCTTCATTGTTCAGTATTTCATAAGAGATTAAGGTTTAATTATTTTAAATTTTTTCTTAAGATAGCAATTAACTCTAAAACATTAAATGTATGCTTAAAATGTTTATTGCATATGCAAACTGCAAATTTAATCGAATAAAATTTTCAAAATTTCATTAATTAACAAAAAAATTTGACGTAAATTTGGTTTATTCACAAAAATTTATGCATAAATTGCAAAAAGTTAATAGTAAATTTTATATTTTTTTTGAAAATTAATTACTCCAAAAAATGGTTTTTTTCATTTTGTGAAATAAATAAACATAAATATATGCAATATCATTTCTTGTATGAAAAAAATTAGCAATTATTTTGCAATACAATGATTACTATTATTACTATTATTGATATAATATCATGATTTCTATTACAATTATCATCACAACTTTCTCTTTTTCTCTTCCTCATTTTGATTATTTAATATTGCTCTTATTTGATTGGTTCATGGAAATGGTAGGCCAATAACCATTCACGTGTATTAGATATGATAAAGCCACGCCTATTTTATGCCGCACATACAGCTATTGCCATTCTTTCCTTTGCTGTTTGTCGACATTTTGTCTCGAACCATTCATCTTTTCTTTCTCTCTATTCTTCATGCTGAAATTTTTATTAGTGTACACATGCAGAAGCAATTTACGCTTTGCGCATATCGCTGTCTGTGTATGTATGTGTGCATGTATATGTGTATATATATATGTGTGTGTGTGTGTGTGTGTTTGTTTGTTTATTTGTTTCATAAAGCGATGATAATTATACAAGAAATAGATGCTATATATCTTGTCAGATTGATTGATATATCTCATTGTTTGATGGCCTATATTTAAGGTAAGATATGTTTTAGTTGTATTTCAAAATGAGAATTTAGAAATGAATTTTAAGTTACTTTGGATGATTAATGTATGCTTATCATTTGCTAATTGTCTAATGATTCATTAAATAATAATCACAAATTTCGGATGAAAATAACTTGAGCTGCCTACTACAACGATGTTTTGTTCATTTCAGAATCCTTGCAGGTATACTTTTTTAGATTTAGCATTTTCGTCTAATTTGTGCCCTATCCCATTTGAAAAACATTTAACCCCTCCAATATTAATCAGTTATCTTTATCATATCAACTCATGACAAATCGAAATCATCGTGTAGCATCGTTTGCTATCTTTCTTTATCATCATTGCTTTCATAAAAAATGATGATAGTGATGATACTTGTGTTTTATCACTTCTTCCTGAGCTACGATGTCGATAGTATGATCAAGGATTATTTAGCTTCTAGCTAAACATAAAACTTTCTCAAAAGTTGATATGATTGGTAATGACCATAATAGTAACAGTTACTTATTATTAAGGAATTCAATGAAATGAAAGTATTTCGAGAGTCCTCTAATTATTTTGTGGTACATAATAGCATAAACAAAAACAGCATGAACAGGTTAGTGCAACAAAGGGATAAAAAGGATATGAGTGATAATGAGTTGTTACAAATGCTCATTAATAAAATAAAAACTTACTAGTTGATAGTTTGAAAATTTGAAGAATAGAAATTTTGTTCCAGCGATGATTATAAATGTTAGCCGGCTGCAATGGCGGTAACTGTTAGTTACAACTATCGCATCAACTAGTTGAGATAAATTATCGTATAAGGCATTTTATATGTTCTTAACACCACCATTGGCTTTATGTTCCTATTAAAATATTGGGCCATTACAATGTTTATGACCTTTCTCTTCTCCATTCCTTTATTATCCTTTCCTTTCACCCCCAATACTTTTCTTTTTTCTACAATTTGCATGATTTATACGTTGCCATAAAAAAATAAATTTTATTTATCTCTCAATTATAATAGTAAAAGATTTCATGCAAAGAAGGTAACGTATGGTTTTAATTTGTTTTAAAATAAATTATTAATTAATTTATGATTCTAATAATTTTTATTGTTCAATACAATTTTGCGTAAAATAACAAATGACAAGCAATAATTCAGCTATCTGAACGGCATAAGTAATACCGAAAAATAGGTTGATTTTTTTTAATAGGCAATAATTTTCCATGCCATTAAGAACAATAACCCTAAAGGGTTCGGAAATTCTAGATATATACACTTCATGAGAATCTGGCACAAAGAGAAGGGAATATTATTTCGCGAATAATATAATTTTGATAATATTTGATTTATGACATTTTCGATATTATGAAGAAGGTGTCAGACAATTTTATACATTTTTAATATTTTAAGATAAAATTTATATGATAATTTGGCATATCCATTAATTTTGTTTGCGATGCTTTATAAATAATTTCAATATATGAACAATTTTATCTTCGGCTTCGATAATTTACAACTAATATTTTTCATTCCTGGGCTGAACCGAGAGAAATTGAGATGATATAGATGAAACACTGAGGAATATTTATTCTTAACAGATTACATCACAAAATAATATAAAACTTTCATGCCATTAAGTACTTCACTAAATACTCTAGCATCAAATTTTATTTTCATCTTTTCCAAACAATATGATTTAGCTTTCGCACTTTTCTGATCAATATTCACCTTAATTATGAGTGTCTATTATGCTTACGCAGAAAATTTGACACTGATATGAATACATCATATCAGTCTATCAATTTAGGTATGAAAAATGATAAGACCTCATACATGAAGTCTTATCATTTTTCATACCTAGATTTAACTAAAAAATTTTTTCCAATTGTTTGAAAATAATTACTCATTTTTGCAATCGTTTACAAAAAAAAAAAGTTACCGTTTTTCATTGAGATGATAAAAACCGGATTTGTTAAAACGATGTGTGTATGTATATCATGTGAAAACGTATGTGTGCATGCATGTGCATGTATGTGTTTGTGTTGTGAGTGCGCCGATATGCGATAAATCGTGTTGATTGAGAGTTTGAGAAGAGTTCGGCAAAAATAGGCACAATTGGTTTTCTCAAGTATGGAAGAAAAAAATATTTCAATTCATATCAGTAATTTTACCATTTCTAACTAATTGGCAATTAGTTCATTTTTCTTTTTTACTTCTGATTTGGATACAACTTGATGACGTAGGGATGGTAATAATATGCGAAAAGAAATATTTCTGAAATTAAAGTAATCTGTGAAGTTACTGTAATTAATGCAAACGGGAAGAAAGATTAGCATTCTGATCAGTAATCAGGAAAATACGTGCAAGCCCATGATAAACACTTTTGAAATAATTTTTTAGACAATAATTATGTTTCGGTAATAGTACTGTAGCAGTTCCTTATCTTAAAGTTCCGTAAACCTCTTACGGAAATCTGTTAGGTGTCTTTCAATTGTTTGTCTTTCCCTCACAACGATGCGGAAAAGACTTGTTCCGGATGCCTAATTTCTTTATGTAGCAAAACATGTACATTTCGCATTTAAAGCAACAATTTTTTCTTCCGACATTTTTATCCAGAAAACTTTTGAAATGTAAAGGAGAGGAAAAAGAGAAAGTTAGATGGTACATTTGATTACTTTATCTGAAAATCGTACAAGTTACGCTGCTCTGTTATTGCATTAAAATGATACGGTTTTCTCTATATGTCATTTGATATTCAATTAAAAACATTGTCATTGTAATTTTTCATTTGTCTTTTTTTAAACCAATAAGAAGTGAGATAGAATGAAAAACGACAAATAGGCATAACATTGTTTCTATTAAAATATTTTCATTTCTTTCTGGATTTTTTTTTGCAGAAATATCAAAGAAAAAAGGGGAAATTCGGTCCTTATGAAGATGCTAAAAAAATTTTAAACGATAATTTGATGTGAGAGTAATTCAAAGTTAAGTACAAGATACGATAACAATTTCACATTTACAGTATCATCATAATAAACAATGGTTTATTATATTGGCTAACACATCAATTGATTTTCTAGAAATCTGATCGAGCTGAAAAATTAATTAATTAATCAATCGGAATCAATACCATTGTGCTTAAATTTACGTAAATATAGATTTTTTCCACAAAATTTAATTTTTCATTTCGGTTATAAATTCCAGGAATAAACAACCTCCCTGTGTGCAATATAGTTTTTTATATTATCCAATGATATGATTTCTGTGATGAACGGTATCAACAATCCGGCATCGTTCGGCTTCTCCGGAAGTTTTATGGACAAACCGTTTTATCAGAAATTTGCCACTACTTACGTTGCAACGCCAGCTTCTGTAGCTGCAGTTGCAACCATAGCTGCTGCAACAGCCGCATCATCTTCAAGTATTTCAGTATCAAGTGCGACAAACGAAAACGACAGGACTGGTACCCCACCCGCACTTGCAACAAGGTATCATATCAGTGCTTAATTCAAACAACCCAAATTGGATAAAGCTTTTAAGCGCCATTCTTCAGCATAATGTATTTCTTTGGAATTTTGCAACTTAAATTGTTAAATTAAAAAAAAACGTTCCAGTTCATCTTCGCAAGTAATGAATGTGATGAGTAGTATACCCGGCACGCACCATGCTCATGCCGGACACTCCCAGCATTATCCTTATGGCTGTGACTGGACATCTCCTCATCAAGCTGCCGCTGCTGCTCAAGCTGCACATCTCTCTGCGCAACAAGCTGTGGTACAACAGGCTGCTGCTGTTGCGGCTAATGTTGCTTCTGTTTCTTCCGCTTCCGGTAAAACTAAATTCAAAATTTTTGCATTTTACAAAATCAATTTTAATTTGGTTGAAAGTTCAAATTTTAGAATGCATTTTATAATATCAATTTCAGCATCATCCTGTGTGCCATCGTTAGGTTCTTCAGGGGTACCATCACCAAATGCTGTAGCCAAAGCTGCTTTTCTTTCACCGTCAACTGCAACCGGTAAGTTTACTTTGATTTCTGAATTTGATTTTACTCAAGATTTTTGAATTTACAATCAATAAGCACAATTTCCCAATTTCCATTTGCATTTTATAAAAAGAGAAAGGTAGAATAAAATTTGTTGAACTTATTGTTGAAGAAATAATGACATTACTCTTCTTCATTTATATATTTCGAGAATTAATTGACTGTTAATGCTGACAACCAAGTCGACAGAAGTTTTATTAGTGCTTTTCTTTCATTCAGGTTTCGATATGATGAATCCAATGTGTCAAGCAGATTTTTACGGGTCTAATTTTCATGCAGCTCATGCAGCAGCTGTAGCCACCGGGCATACATGGGCCTACGGTTATCCGCAACAGTATCCTTTTGGTGCACATCCATATCCAGGAAGTATGGTAGCTGATATGACTGGCTTAGCAGGTTTGCTTTTTTGTTTTCAACATTTATTCCACAATTACAATTTGTATTTTTTGCTACAAAAGTTTGATTCCTTATTAAGCACAGACAATTACGGTATTTACAATTGAACCCTACCTTGTATAAACTTGTTGGAAAATTACTTTGCGACTTCATAATGTAACGCATAATGCATATGTCAAAACCATTTAGCCCAGATTATAATATCTGAATATTAATATTCTTTAAATTTTGCATCATTTGCTGTAAACCTTTCTTTCTCACATCAAAAACGTCAGTTAGAAAATTAAATCGGTGATTTAAATTATAAAATGACGTATTATATCATCGAGTTTCATTTCTTTAATTCCTCCAAAATATTTACGAACTAAGGAATTCATTAATTAGCTTGTAATCCAAATAAGTCTGATTACGTTAGTCTTAATTTCTATTTGGTAGCACCCAAGATGCATTCATAATGAAGCTATAACAGACTAATATTTTAGTCTTGATCAGGCCTGATATGAGATTAACTTCTTTTGCACACAAAATATTTCTTCTTAATTCCAAAAATTAATGCATGAAACTGCTTTATAAACATTTTCACTGTTAGATAATCATTTCTTCTGTACGAGGAAATTATTGAACAGAATAATATAATGCGATGATACTGTTTAATTAACACCCACCACATAACATTAATATTTCAGAACTGAAACGGGGTAGTGGAAAGGAAGAGAGAGAAGAGAGAGAGAGAAAGAGAAAGAGTAGGGAAAAAATTTAAGTTAAATATATGAAATAATAAAGAAATTCTATCGGAGAAGAGAGAGTTTCAACTAAGAGAGTTTCTCGTTACATTGAGAATAAATTCGTAGAAATCTGAATAACTTTGGTAGAAATTTGAAAAATACAACAGAAAGAGAGAAGAGAAAAAGAACACGAAATTTTAATGATTTATTCAATGAAATTCGAATAAGAGATCCATTGAAGGGAATGTTAAATGAAGTGGAGGAGTAAGGGATAGAAAGAAAATGATGAAAAATTGGATAGTAATGGGTGTCGCCGACCGGTCGAGCGATTAACTGTCTCGCAAAGGGTCGTTACCGTTCCTGTTAGTACTGGTTATAAGTTTAGCAAAATTGTATAGTCGCACAACTTCGGAAGATAGATTGCTTTGCAGAAGAATGACAAGATGAAATTAAGGCGGGGGCTGAGAATTTAACAAATTGCGAACAAAACCAATAAATAAAAATTATTTCTTAAATTTGAAATCAATAATAATACCACGTATCACATCGTAATTACTACTACCAATACTTATTTCTTCAACAAGCAATCCGACATCAATGATAATGCTATGAATGGCTTAACTATCCTCAAATTGTATCTTACCGCAATTCACATTTAATATTTGTGACATCAATGCAATGAATTGAAATGGCGATCTATTTTTACGGTTCTATTGTTAACTATAGTTATTGCATACTTTTTATATTAGTAAGCGTAAAACGAAAACGAAACATTGCTAAATGATTCTTCACGGTGATAAACTTATGCGAATGTGGCAAAGAATGAAAAAATCCTTATTACTTTTTGATAACAAAGTTTAGCGAATTGATTACGATTTCAAAATTTATTCATTAAATTAATAACATTGAATTGCCAAAATCGTCGCACTATAATTATTATCGATTTCATTCAACGTCGGAATAATTAGTACTTCAAATAAAGCAATTTATTGGTTGTCAATAGAGAGAAAAGGAAATGTTTTGTAGTTCGGTGAGATGAAATAATTCAACATATTTATTTCCTTATTTTTTCCAAATTAAATTTCATAAATCAGTGCGCTTTTTTTCACAAGTTGACTAACCGTATTTAAAAGAACATTAAACCATAAATGAATGATACAGAAGCTCAAAGTTATTCGATATATCCAGATGTCTGATGCAAATGGAAATAAGATACGGGTAATATAAGCGCCACTGCTTTGATGTAGCCCTCAAAACATAGCTACTGAAACTTTATTGTCCTCATTATCTTTTGTGAAAATTTAAACTTCTCCAACTTCACTCTTTTCTATTCTTAATAATTTCTACATATGGGCATCGAATTGAATCATGGGAAGATAAGGTGTTGAAAAGGCAAAAAGGGGAAAGCTAATGTAAGCTTTACTTTTGAAGATTTATTGTTTCTAAATTTATTTAAGTAAATAAAAAATTATGAAAGATTTAGTCATAGAAATTATTTAGCTTAATTCTATTTGATTATCGAAAAATTTTGCAATTATATGCTATGAATTTGACAAATCTAACTCGCTGCTAGCTTCAAATAAATTAAAACATTGGAAATTTTTAGTCTTATTAATGTGAAAGTAATTTACAAATAATATTTCACTCAAATTGCTTATGAAAATTTCACTATAACGAGCGAATTAACTGGAGAAAGAAGAAGTTTGGGGAAGAGTAGTATAAGGTCAAGATATTACTGCCATTCAACTTTAGGTAATGATACAGTGTCATATGCAGGTGTTAACAAAATGTAAGGTATGAGAGGAATCCATAAAAAATATCTTGGTACCGGACCTTAATCTTATTTTATGACATCTTCGGGTAAACGATTTTATATTTCCATTGTATTCTGTGCTATTAATATTGTTGGTATCATCTGCTTCAAATACGCTCGTTACGAAGATACCCTAATTGTGTCCCGAAAATTGGATCATGAATTTGGGAATATATAGTAATATGATATATGAGTTGGAAAGGTGGACAAAGCCTTGAAACTCTGCAAATTTCAAAAATAATTCTTTTTCATAATATTTACATAGCTTGCTCAGTTTGTACTATTCACAACTGTCCAATAAATCCCGTTGTTTCTCGATTTTCAGAAACCATAATAAGCAGGTATTGATCAACTTTGTATATCGGCTAACTTGGAATACACAATTCCCTCTTCTTCCCCATATTAATCCATAAATGGTTTGTACTGGCAAAGCTTTAAAAACAGTCGAAAAGAAAAATGGTTCTGGCTTATGTCGTATTTTGTTTTAAATTGCTTTCGCACATCTTTTTTTCAAAATTTAATACTTTTAATTTAAAATTTAAAAATCTAAATTTCACGAAAATGATTAGATTCTTTTTTCCTTTTAATTTCTTTTCCAACAAATTTTATATTCTTATATTTGATTAGATCTTTCCTAAATTGTTTTCAGATGCATATTTTTGAGGATGACTTGTAATCTTTCCTTTCTGGAGCTGGTAAAATAAATATAAAAATTGCCGCCATCATTATTTAGCCTCAAATCGGACAACAAAACATTTTTTACGGCCATAAAAATTGGCCATTTTTCTGTCTCCAGAAACAGAAACGATATTGCGGCATAGGCTTTTGATGATATCTAATCGCATCCTGGGAAAAGGTATATTATAGGTTAATAAATTTAGATATAGTTACCATGTTTGGGGGAGAAATTTGATGAATTTCCTGAATGAGTATGAATATGAATTGATCAGAAAGAAAATGTTTTTCTCAGAATGGAAGGAAAACGCTGATATTTCAAATCAGTGCTAATTCTTAAGAAATTTAAAATATAATATTTGTAAATGATAAAATGATATAATAAAGTGATAATGCTATATTTCAGTTTAAATGAATTTCTAAAATTATTAAAATTTCATAGCAATTGGTTTAAATATTGAAATAACTTCAATAGTTTTTCCTTCGAAAATTTTGCAAGCAATAGGCAATATTTTGTTTTGAGTCTTAATCTTTTTCATCTGCTACAAATATTGATATCAAATATTTCTAGAAGCAGTTAGATGATATAAATAAACAGAGATAACTTGCCTACACAAATAGATGTGAAAGGCGGTAATATTTTAAGAGAAGTATTACTGTCAACAGAATTTAATTATCCATCACTAATCTATTCCATACAAACTTCTCCTGATAATAATCTTAAAGTAAGAGATATTCGCTTCAGAGATAATTCCAATTATAACTTAGCATTCATAGATCATTTCTGTGATTGAAAAGTGTGCCGCTTGTCATTTTGTATACAGTAGTTAGGGAAGTAAATAGTAAGAATATGGATTGTTGCTTTTTTCAATGTGGAGGTGAAGAAACGAAAGTTCATTCATCATCTATCCAAGATATTGATGTCTGATAAGACTTCTTTGCGTAACACCGACACCGTGCTCTGATTATTGAAACAAGTTTATTACACATCTGTAGTAAATATCCTCCATCATTTAATTGTGATAAATACTATTGATTTTTTTAGCTTTTGTTGTTTCATTTCATTTATAACTTTCAAATAATTTTTCATCAAACTCTTGTTATCAGAGAAAGAAATTTTAATTAGCTTAAATTCAGAAATCAATCGATAAGATTTATTTCTAAATTTTGTATTCTTCCGATAAATGAAATGTCGAAAATTAATACAATTTTTGCAACCTTCCTTATATTTCGGATAGACAAATAAAGGGTTAAATGAATTGCTGATATTTGTCAATTCAAAAAATTTCCTATCAATTGTTTTTTATGAAAATTTGAAAATTTCTGTCATCTTTTGATCAAATCATCAAGCAATATACTTTCTCATCGTTCGATTCGTCCCTTTTTATTACCAATCGTTGCAGATGTCCTCATTTGATAAATATTATTTCCTTTGCTATTTTCTGGCTCAACCGGCTGAGATTCTTTCGGACCATACAAAAGGCATATCAGATTTTTTATCTATTCACAAATAATCAGATTCGTGCAACGATTAGCAGCCAAAATTACTGTAACACCATCGGTACTCTTTCTTTTCTTCGTTTTCAAGGCTTCTATAAGCTCAGTATTTTCCCCTTTCAAATAAAATGTTTGCTCCTCTCTATGCTTCAAAATTGGAATACTGTAGTTTCCCTCAGTATCAACTAAATCGTTGTTTGCGTAAGGAAATCGATTTATTTGCATGGCAAACAAACTATATTGCTTTCACTTCCTCATCACAGCAAAAAAGATGCGAGAAATATTTGAGAGTATCAAAGAGAGATTGAAAAATTATGAATAAATGAAATTCTGCAATTTAATTGAACAATAATTAACAAATTTTTAAATTGAGATAGTTGAATTATCTTTCGGAGAATGAGAAATTTTCTTTTATTTGATTTATTATTTACGAAGAAAGCAATGAAAATCAAAAGTCGGTCTATTTAGGTGGTAAATTGGAGAAAAGCTTATTTAATTAAATAAGAAATTAATTATAATTTTAATTGGATCATTTATAAAATCATTGAAGTTCAAATGGCTGAATAAAAAAGACAACAGAAATTTAGGAATTGAAATTGAAAAAGATCAAATTTAAAGACATCATTATTACTATATTTGATCTTCACATGATGCGTCGCCTGAAAAAAGAAATTCAGCCAAATTGAAAGATGAAAAAGCATAAAGTCAAAATATTAAAGCCTATCCTAAGAAGCCTAAATAAGAAATAAGCAATTAGTATGTTCATTTTTACTACTCATAAATTTTACTACTCATAAATTGAATTCTAGTTAATTTTAGATAGCTTAACGAGAATTTAAAGCATCAAAAAACAAAGAATTATATGATGCGAGGAATACGGTAGTATGTGATATATTCATGTTCCAATATAAAAAGCCATAGAGTGAATTGTATGGATTTCACGCTGTACTTTTCATTCTATTCCTTTGAGTGCAGTTGTAGAATCCATCTGTTACTTCAGCTTTTTATGATTGCCTTTAGAAAATTGTAACAAATTAGCTGTCAGTTTCGCTTATACAAATTACATTTGCTGAATAATATTGCTGGCAAGTTAATGAGATTTGAATTAATGAAAGGGAAGAGAAGATGATGAAAGATTACTTTGAAAATAAGCGAAAATAGGTTTCGAATAAAATATTTTAAAAATTGAAAAGTCCTTTAAATAAAAAATAAAAATAGTTGATTAAAATGAAGTGGGTGCTACTATCCCTGTAGGCAAAAATAATTTTAAAAAGCCTTAGGGATAGTTTGAAAATTGAACGAAATTATTTCAGCACTAAAGACTTTTAAACTCATAATCAGTGACAGTTTCTAACATTATCTTCATTTATTGCGATCCCTTTTATCAGTACATCTCATAAATAGCCTTAATCTGATCGTCCGATATAGTTGGATATGGCTCAGAATATATTCAACTTTCAGTAAAGGTTAAATTGCAGACGATAAAATTGGAAGTAGAGGTAATTAGGGTCGATTAATGAGTGGTTTCTTGGGGTTGACCTATGCTGTAAACCAAGCAATTATTAATAATAGAATGGATACGATGATAACCTCGCTGTATAAATTGCACTTCTTTACCATAATTTTTGTTGCATATGCTTTTGAATTTCACAGTGCGTTTTTAGAAAATTCTAAATTTAAATTTGACTTAAATGATGTGAAATATTTTGTGCTCAATTTTTCTCGAACCAAAATATACATATTTCTGTTTTAATTTGTCATATTTTTTTGAATTTTGAATATTTCATCAATGATAAATTTTGGAATAGAATAGCTTAAAAGCATTTGATATTTGAATGAATCATTGACGATTGAATGATTTCTTGTATTATGAAAAAGAATGACGAATTTTTGTAGATGCAACGTTGGATTGGACTGGAAACATATCGTCAAGGAAAAAAAGGAAACCATACACTAAATATCAAACTTTGGAACTGGAGAAAGAATTCCTTTACAACACTTATGTTAGCAAACAAAAACGATACGAGTTAGCGAAAAATTTGTACCTATCCGAGAGGCAAGTTAAAATTTGGTTTCAGGTAAAAGTTTCGAATTTTTCACTTCCTTTTCATTTTTCATCTAGATTCTGGAATTTCTGTTACTGTTACAGAATGGTTTTAGGCAGCGATATAATGGCATCAATAAATACTGTATTAATTTCTTGAAAAAATTTCTACCAATCATATTACTAAAATGATATGCCAAGGAATAAAATTATTATTGATTGGTTTTCAGGCCCTTCAATCTAGCTTCATTATTGTTTCTATGACTTCATTTTTATATGTATCGATTATTATTGAATTTTTAGAATCGACGAATGAAGGACAAGAAACAAAAGCAAAGGTCATCAGTGGACCAATCCTGTAGTTCGCAGTTGATGATGTCAAGTTTGAAGGGTGAATAAATGAAGAGTTTAGTGATCTTTGGCTACGATTAAAAAAAGAAACGATATATAAAGATAGGATTTTAATTGATCTGATCTTAATTCTTATTTCTGATCTTAATTCGCTTTGGCAGCATTAAGTGATGTCCAAAAATGGCAATATTCTAGCTATATAATCAGTAAAATAACGATATATTAAAAAAGTATTCTAATACCATTTTAATGCCAAAAATGATATTTCTCAAATAATTGTTAGTTTGAATGATAAATTTTAGGATAGTTCAAAGTTCACATTTTTTTGATAGCTATTTTTGGTCTATTTCTTCATGTTACGCTCAATTTTTATTTCTTTTTTGCTATTTAATAAAAATCTTTTTAATGTAAATTATGATATATGTTTATGTGTGTGTGTGTGTGTGTGTGTGTGTGTGTGTGTGTGTGTGTGTGTGTGTGTGTGTGTGTGTGTTTCAGTCATATTGTTTTATGTTTTCTTCGTGTAGAAAAGGAAATTTCTATTCCAAAAAGAAAAGTTGCAAACTTACGGTAATATTAAAGGTAAGAATTTAACTTTTAAAAAAGGAACTTTATTTAAATTACTGTACTGAATTTAAGGGCTCTGTCGGAATTCTTTGTTATCAATTAAAATTCATCTTGTCAGTATGCATTTTGAATGGATATCAATAAAAATTTTATTTTTAACTTTTGAATTTTACTTTGCAGCATTGCGAGGAATTTTTGTCTTTTCCTTTTCATTTTATTATAATGTTGAAGTTTGCAAGAAGGCAAAAAATAAAAACTTTTTATTAATTTTAATACAATTTTTTATCAGTTTCATTTTTTTGTTGGAAATTTGCCGCAATAAAGAACCAATTTGTGAATATACGCAAAAAAACAAAAGAGAGATGATTATAATGAGCCGTTACTGATACATTCTTTAAAATGCAGATGAAGTTAATTATGGAACAAATAAAAATCATTGTAAAGTAAAATCAATTCGACAAATAAAACAAAAGAAGTAAGTTGAATATTTATATCATTCTTCTTATGGACTTCTATTTTCTTACATTTGTTAATTAATTTTAATTTTAATTTTAATTAAAATTAAAAAAATGAATATTCAATAGTTTTTGAACTTGTTGATCTAACAGAGGTAGATTAAAATTTTGGCTAAATAAATTCTATAAAAGATTCACGAAAAGTTCAAAGTGATTTAGGTTAAAAAAAGAATTGGATTATAAGTTGTTCATTCATAAATTTTTGTCTTCAACAAAAAGCTTGATACGATGGATGGTCTCTGTGTTTGTAATTTATGATTTTTATTGATTCATTTTACATCAACTACAATATTTGTTGATGCAAAAAAATGGTTATTTAACTAAGATCAAATTGACAGCTGAACAGGATGATTGTTGACATCACACTTTATTCATCAAAAGAGACAGTTAATAAATTTAGTATGCGACAGATATATCACCTTCATGTCCATCACTTGAAACTTATGCATAGCAATAACTTCAAATGCCTCTATGTTTTTATTCTTTTTTTATTTTTAACTAATTTTGTTCAAATTTCACTTCACTTCTCGTCGCAATATATCTTCCTCAACTTTTAATTATATATTCTTTTCAAATGAATCGGCAGAAAGCCTTAACACAGTTTTAGTTATTAATATTAGCTTTTTCTTGAAATGTTGAACTAAGAAATTGAATTGGAATGAAACTGAAATCAATAAATGGATTTAAGGTTATTTCATTCCCAATATCCCTTTGGATGGATGTCTAAAAGGCTTCTAAGTTTTTTAAAAATTACAACTTTTCTTACAATTAATTATTTCTTCTTTCAACTTTACTTAATTATTCAAAGTACCGTAAAGATTAGAAAACTTAGAATGGAACGATTGATTGAATGATTCTAACAAGTTGAAATAGAAAATTAAAATAAAAGTACCTCAGAATTTTTGGCTTCCTCATTTTGCATAATATTGACCAATGGAAGAAATTTTTTCCCTTTCATCTCCTCTCAATGGCTTTTCATTGTCTGACATAATTTCTGCCTAAAAGCAAAATAAAATTAATCGATCTTTTCTGAGAAAAAAATAGTTGGCTTGTTGTGTGAAATAATTAAGGACGAAGAATGAATTAATAAGTAGAAATTTCGAATTTTAAATTTCAATCTTTTTCTATCATTTTTAAGGTAGAGAAAGAGAAATTTTTATCAACGATATATCATTTGACTTTAGTTTTTCTTTTTTTCTTTAAACAATCAGGCAAAATCTCTTATTATTCAAATTGTAGTTAAATTATAGATGGATATGAAGGAATCAATTGGAAATGTATGGAATGAGAAATTGCGGTACTTGGATAAATGTACTTTGTAAAGTTTTCAGTCGTTAATGTATCAGTCAACGTATTATCAATAGAATATATAATTATAACAAATTGCAAAGTGATTTTTAAATTAATTTAACAAACGTTTCTTGAATATAGAATTATATACTTAATTATTACGCTTATTCTCTGTAAAATATATCACAATGCGCATTTTTGTCCTTCACTAAACCTTTCGGTTTTATAATTACAAAAATATTTGCATTTCATCTTTCAATGCAAAATTTTGTATCTCAAAATCAATATTTTGATGTATTGATTTTTAATTTCAATAATTCCCCGATGATAAAAATTAATTTGGCGATTTGAAAAGAGAAATTCAGCTTTCTCTTTTCAATTAAAAAAAAATGGAATATTTTGACAATAGTTATATTTAATGATTTATGCATTCAAAAGCAAAGATTGTTGTGATATATTGAATTGATAATATCCAAATCCCTCATCTTTAATTTCATTTTTCCCTCATATCATTTTTTCTTTCTAACGAAAAGGACACTTTGCAGGCTGCAATATTTCCATATATCTGTCAGTTTTTTTCTTTCCACATTTCGCTCATCAGAAGGATCCATTCGAATAATTTGCTCCCATAAAGAATTGTTTATCATTATTTTTCGGCTTTACAAATGCTTTAAAATACCCTCACGATCGTCATCGCTAATATCATACTATATCACTAAAAACATCCATCATTGCACGATTTCTGATGACAGATTGTAAAATGGTTTAATTTCAGTTCGCTCTTCTGTAATGCTTTTTTTACAAAATCTTTCATATATGTCATGTAATTATTGCATTAGAAATGTTACAGTTCAATGATTATGTATTTCTTATATAACTAATTTATTAGCATTTTATTTCATTTGAAATATAATTTTATATCACAACATTTCATTTCATTTCAATTAATTCATTGTAAGCAAATTTTAACAGAATGAATTGAAAAATAGTTCCTTTTCTTTTTTAAAAAGCATTTTAAGTGAAAAGCTTAGGAATAAAATAGCTGAAAGAATTTGATAATTATCTGATTAAGAATCGGTTCCCATTTCTTGTCAGCCATTTCAGTAAATTAGAAGGAAATGAATGAGTTGAATGAAAAGCAATTTATTTGTTTCCTTTTTCTCTTATAGTCTAAAAGTAAGTTAAAGTCAGAAAATTTCACAAAATTTTGCTATCATTCTTTTTGAACTTTTTATTAGAAATAAACGTTTATTATTTCATAGATAATGTAAAATATAATAATAGAAATTATTCATTAATGCAATGAAGCAAAATTGATCCATTCGTTCTATGAATTTTTCAATAACGAAGAATTTAATGATTGATAAATTTATTTCTTCATATTAATTATTAAATGAAGCAGAAAGATAACTTCTTCTTTACTTATAATTATCAATTCTTCAACTATTTTATTGTTGAAAATTAATTTTAGGATGAATTCAATTTTCTTTGAAATTTAAACAGGTAGCTTTTTAAATATTTAATGAAATTCTTTATTCAGCTAATTGTCGTATTACATAATAACATCTTGTATGTTTTGTTTCTCAGAAAATTACTCATTTAACTAGTTTCATTGTTACATTCTTTTTTGTTACGTAAGGTTAAAACAAATGGTTTGTTAAATTGTCGTCAATGCTAATAATTGCAGCTAAAAAATTTTTTCAATAAATGAAAAGTTGATTTAATGAGAAGCAAATAATTTATGTTTGCGTAAATTAGAAGAAGGAAATAACAAAACGTCGAAAATTTGAAAGGGAAAGAGTATCCTAAAAGTATTAATAGGCTAATAGCTATGATAGACAAACGAATTTGAACTCATTTATTCGAACTATTTAATTGATGCATTTGAGATATACTATAATTCATAGCTTCCTAAATATTTTTTATATGATAATTAATGGATTAACATTAATTACATAGACAATCTTAGAATCGATTCGATGATATTTTAAATGAAAATTAAATATTCTTTTTCTTTTCATTCATTTTCATATATATAATTTTTTCTTTTTTAGTATTTACGATTTCAATTCTCTAAAGAATAGAAATATTAGGAATTGTTTTGAATGAATTATTTGAATTTATTGAAATTTTAAGAATGTAATCTTTCTAATTAATTAAACTATTCAAATTTAATTTAACAAAAAAAAGGAATGGATTTATAGGCCCATTAAGGCATGTAAAAAATGTAAAATCTTTATTTGTTGATGTCATAATTGTTATTCCTAAAAAATGGAAATTGCAAGAATTTTTAATGATAAATTGGTATAGCAATCAATGATTGCAAAAAAATCGCAATAATTTCTAAACTGCAATTAAAGTTTAGACGTGTCGATGGATGGATGCATTACCTTTTTAAGGCATCTTCTATTACATTCATCTATCTCCACCTTTTATCATTCTTTTTATTTTCATTTTGATCACACCTTTCATATTCAAATTGTTTTATGCAATTATCAATAAGCTATTATGATACAATATAATGAAGAAAATAATTGCTTCTATTACTCATTCACTAAAGCCTAAAATTCTCACCAACAAAGAATTTTTATTCTAAAGCATTCTATTGTTTTTTTTTTTAGAATTTATAGAATTAATATAAATGAATTAATTTTAGAAGGTAAAATTGTAACTATTGAAGAAGAAGTTTTTCCACCAACTCAACAAAGCAATGTGAAAATATAATAATACTTTTTCTAACTTCTCAGTTTATTATATTTCATTTGAGGAGGAGGAATTAGGTTCAAATACATTCTCTCCTAAAATCTTCTGATCTAATTAGAATAAAAGTGAGGTGAAACTTTGAAATATTTTTTGCAGTTTTATTTTTACCCACTGATCCCAGTAGTAAGTTTTGAATTCATGATTGCTGTTTATTGTTCAATATCATATATTGCATAATTACGAATTCACAATAAATTACTACAATGATGCATCTGATAATTAATTTGTTTTAACATTTTAAGCCTTCAAATAAAATTATACATTGGTTTCTTTTAAATTAAATTATTATTTATTTAAATGTTAGTTGCTACTTAGTTTATGCCACTCTTATCAGTGATTAGATTGTTCTTTTCATGAATTTAACCAATTCAGATTAAGTGTCAAAAAGGAATGCATAATTCTTTTTTCAATAATTTATATTCTTCATCTATTTAATCAATAAAATCAACTTGTATTATAAGCATTGAGGAATAAGAAATAGTAAACTTCGAAATGTTTCTGAATCTTCCAAACGTACATGCAAATAATCTAAATTAGAGATTTTCAGTACTCATTCATTTATTATTTTGTTTTAGAACTATCAATATAATAATTTCAGGCAGCAATATTTCATAATGTCTGCGCCTAAAATAATAATCGCAGCAGTATTGCTTATTGTTAACCATTTTTGTTTCATTGATTCTAAACGATTACAGGGTAAGTGTTTTGTCCTTCACTGTCAAACGGATAGTTAATAAATTTCAAATTTCGATTACCAATAAAGGAAGTGTCTTTTTCATGGCATCTTTTAAATCCATTTGACCACTTTATCCTATTTTATCATCAAGTTTTTATTTTGTCTTAAATAAAAATATACAAGCTTAAATATCGCCAAATGAATATGTTAATTTGATTTGATGAGATATTTGAAATAACCGGCTTAATAATAATTTTCAGATAACGATTTTGCACGGCAATTTTTATTCCGAGGTGGCATTGAACCATTGAGATATTATTTGAATGTTAGAAATTCATTCCATTTTTGTATAAAAAGTTGCAAAATATTTTAATAATATCTCTTTAAAACAATTCAGTTCATATAATTTTAATTAATGAAATGAATGCTTTCAATAAAAAGAAATTATTTTTTATTATTAAATTATAATTAAAAAAAACTAAAACTTTTTCAAAAGACATTTTTATGATTTGTTTTAAGATGAATTACTATAATTTTTATCAAAATCCGTCAAAAAAAATAAAGCACAATTTATTTTGTATTAAAAGACAACAAAAATTTTACAATTAGTTTAATTATTCATTAAAATTTTAGCCAGTTAATGATGCGTACATTGCAAAACGTGTACCGAGTGCAGCAGATATGATGATACGTTTTGGGAAACGTTTTGAAATAAACGATGTTCCGACTGGCAGCAATCTCTATGATAATTAAATATTCTGTCTATCATTCACAATCTCTATGATAATTAAACAATTCTATCTATCATTCAAAAATTTAATTTAAAATTTTTATTGATTAATTTCATTATGCTTTTGTAATGAATAACTTACAAATTATTTCATGAAATTTTATTACATTTGCAAATCTATTAATTAAACTTTCTAAAAATTATCGAAAAAAAAATTGGGTTTCCTGACGCTACGGAAAAGTGTTTATTTGTGAAAAATTTTCAGCAAAATATTGTTTGATTTTAGGATTTCATTTGTTTCAATGGGAAAATGATACTACGATTATGTTGCTGATATTGTTATTATAGTATGATTAAATGTTTTATAAAGCAAACATTGATTAATTTGTAAATGGAAAACATGGTAAATTCTGTTGTTTAAAATGAAAATAAATTGCAACTGATGTAATTAATTTGAAGTTATCAGTCAATAAATTAAAAACTCTGCTGCAAAATTTTAAACTGTCATAACTGAAAGATTTTTTTTTAAAGTATATTTTGAAGAGTTTAAAAGGGGTACAACTACACTTAAATATTTAACTTAAAGTTTGTTATGTTTCAATTTCAACATTTCATTTGTCGTATTTCTTCATTGCGGGGTATAATATTTAGGTTGAAAATTAGCTTATCAAAATTTGAAATTTCCAGTTTTCCATAAGGTTCAATTCGGAGAATATATTTAAATATCGATTAATGAATTCTTTTGAATGCTATGAGAAGAGAATATGAGTAAATATTATTCAGTATTGAATTTGAAAAACCGGATTTTAAGCTCATATTTTGTTGCTGACGAGAATGGCAGAAAGGAAACGGAGAAAGAGAAAAAGAGCTATTATTTTTGGCCGCCCTCTAATATTATATGATTTTTTATTGTTGTTGATTCAATTATATAAACTCGAATATTTTGATAATTAAATTCAAATTAAATTATTTTCTCAATAATATATATTTGATTAAGTGAAATGGAAAATTCATCGATAATTGTTTTGATATATATTTTCCGGTTAAATCCAATTTGCAAAATGTTTTATAATTTAATTACTTATCCTTTATTAAGGTCGCATTTTAGTAATCATCAATGAATTGCATGAATGAAACACAGATAGACAACCTGCTTTTCCTCTAACTAACCGAATTTTAGATATCGACTTATTTCAATCACTTTTAATTCCCTTTCAAATTGAAGTTAATTTTATCTCTCCCCGCTGGTAAGATCAAGTTTTCCTATAACTTACCGATTCTTACATGAAAAATATATTTTAGTCTATATATCATCATAAGATATATTGCCGCCGCATTATAAAGAAATTCCAAAGCATTCGAATTGTGTTCTCTTTTAAAAGTTACTTCTATCTGTTTCGATTACTGCGTATTTTGGTAAATTTCTGATATTTAATAATTTAGGAAAGAATTAAAAACTTGTCTAATTATTTCTTAGATTTGTTATTAGCAAAATTTGTACAAATTCATTTTCTTCCATTTCTTTCATAAATTTTAAAAGTTTTTAGTTGCTTATTTTATTGTCCACCGATAGAAGAAAGTAGAAAGAAATAAAAGAGACAAGTAAACGATTCTTTTTAAGATGGAAAAGATGAAAATTTACTTTCTGAGATTTTTATTTTTCTTCTTTCAATCAATAATTCTTATCCTATAAATAACAATTACAATTAGTATGCAATAATAAGCAGTATTGGTTTCTTACTTTCGTAGCTTATTTTGAATGAATACTCTCTGATCCAAATTTAACCTTTCATTTGCAGAAACACTTCCTGAAATTTACTATGATTCCATGAAAAGTGAATTAAGTATAGAAAGTTGAGAAATTAGAGTTGCTAAAAGAGTAAGATAGAATGTCACAGAGCGTACGTACCCACACTCATTTCACTCTCATTATCTATTCAGATTTTCTAATTTTCTATATGTGGAAAATTTTATGCAAAAAACAAATACTTTCTTAACTTTTCTCACATTTTTCTTTGCCCGTTTACACAAAAGTTTTCACGTATCACGTATGTCCGTAATAAATAACTTTGTAAATTACATGCAAATCGTTGTGAAACAGAAAAATCTTTTCCTGAATTTTTCAATAAAATCTAAAATATTGTTTAACTGAAACAGAGGACAAGAACGATAAGGATGTCACGGAGAATATGCCCACCTTATGGTTCAATACCAACAATATTCACTGATCATTGGCGTCCATCAAATTGTTTACCCTACGGAATTTTACGATTCAGAAATGAGGACCTTCTCAGCAGTCAAGTGGGTGAGGTGAAATTCAAAAAGAATTTTACAATTGCTAGAAAATTATCAAATTTTGAAATATTCAACAAATATTTGCTTGAATGTCTAGCAGATATTTAATCACTTAAATTCAATTTCATATTTTTTTAACTTTATATCGTTTAATTATCCCAAAAATTTGATAATTAAAAAATTTGATAACTAAAAAAATTTGATAATTGAAAACTTATTTTATCATTTGATTGTATTTTAGATAATCAATAACGCAGAAAAATTTTCCGTATCAATTGATGCAAAGAATTTTGCGCCAAATGAAATAACAGTTTGTTTACATAAAATTATTAGAGGAAATTTGATGTTTTGTTAAAAATAGTAGCGCAAAAAAAATTAAAAAATATTTGAATTATTTGAATAAACAAAGGCATATTTAACTTCTAATTAATTAGATGTTGATTTGTTTATTTTATTCATAGATATTATGACACTTTTAAAATTTTTATATAAAAATTTTAGGTTAACACCGAAGGTAACGAACTTAAAATTGGCGCATTGCATGTCGACAATAAGGGCACGGTAATTCAATTTTTTACATTAATGAAAATAAAATATATCGTGTTAGCTTGTAAATTTGTAATAATTATGCAAATTTACAGACTATAGCAATTTCAGTTACTTAATTAGAATAGACAAAAGACTTTTCTAAAATTTCGAAACATCAAAAAATTAAAACATCTTAAACTATATAATAAATCGAGGTTCACTAATTGCATATTATAGAAATAAGTAAAATATTTTTATTCAAAATTTAAATTTTTCACTTAAAGAAACAATTCGAACGACGTTACGTGATACCGGACAATGTAATGATGGAATGCAGTGAAACCAAAATCAGTCCGGATGGAGTACTCATTGTTACATTGTTTAAAAAGCATTGACCTTTGTGATACAAAGTTAAATATTTTAATGTGACTTTTGGTAGACCTCTTAATTACTATAGCTATTATTTTGTAATAGTATTCTTAATAATCATACCAATGAAATTACTAAGGCAATTTTGGAGGAATGAACAAAGTTAGGCCTGAAATGCGTTAAATTGGAGTAATTATGCAATATTCAAACAGACGAAAAATGAGCAAATATTTATGAATTTGAATAATATCTGATTTTTGTGATAAATTTTCGTTTGAATCGTTTGAATGTTTTTTCAGTAATTTTTATTAAATGAAATTTTTCATAAAATTAATATACTTTTATGTGATTAATAAAAAATATAAATCCAATATTTGCTTATTACATTTTTCATAATTTTATTTTTACATTAATAACCGTTGAATAAAATTGACAAACAAAATTTGATAAACAGATTAAATCGCTAACTATGTGATAAGTTTAATCTTTGATTTCTGTAAAATATGTTAAAACCGATGAAATAAAATTCTTTGAACTCATTCATGAAAAAACGAATAAATATTCATATTGTAAGGGAATGAAAATTATCTCTTATCAATACAAATAAGATAATTAGAAGATGAAAGCGATCAAGCAAGTGCGGCAATCTAGCCAAAGTTTAATTATTCAAATTAGCTATATTAGAACAATCATATGTTGATAATTGCTTCATTTCAATTCTGCACATCCATCTTCGACATTCGTAACATAGGAATAAAATTTGATATCGAAATTAAAAATAAAAATGCATAGTTAATCATAGATCATCGACTATTTCACTATTTCCTTCATTTTTCACAAATTCATACAAACGTAGAATGGAAGAGCAATACAAACAGTCTAATAGATTTGGGATAATGATTCTGTTGTTAGATATGCCATCTGCTGGACGATATCATCATTGCAATTATATGAAGTCAGTGTACTTCCGCTACGAATATTTACCATAGTATTCTCAAATTCAAACATTTCCATACCTATGGAGATTTGCATCTGGTCATGAAATATAAGTAAGGCTAAGAGTAAAAAATACAGATTTTGACTAAGTCTGGTCAGTTATAGATAATATACTTCAAATTCTATTTTATCTCATTTGATCCAATAAAGAATGATTAGCAATTAAAAGATCTTAAAGATGACAAATGAATGGATGTTTTTCTGTGATTTATTCTTTTAGCACAAGCAAATTTCGATTATTTCGAATGAAATGTAATTAGATTTTCAGATGAAATTTCAAACTTTCGCCATTCAGTGGGATAAAAGGTAAGAAAAAAGAATAATTGAGCAGTCTAATCTGAAATTTTTAAGTTTTCATATTCTTTGATGATTTCAAATGTCCTTAAATTACTATTAATGTGGCTTCTATTGTTATTTCAAATTTTTGTAATTTTAGATAGTTGATTTGATCGAAAATCTTATCTCCGCACAAATGAAGAAGAAAGCTTAAGCGTCTGTTAAGCATCACTTTCTCTTAAGCAGTTTGCTAGCTGGTATCTTAGCTGGCACTAGGTTTACCTTTAACTCAATCTCACAACGATTCACTAGCCATTAACGGCACGTTTTGCTCTTGTTCGGATCTATGGCTATCTCAAATGGAATATGAGGCCAAATATCAACGAAGAAGTGAAAATTATTCTAATTTGAAAATTAAATTCTTTGCATTTTAATTCTTTATCCTGCATGGCGTTGTCGGATTTTAAATATTTCAAACATAATTAAGTTACAACCTACAATCGCAGCTACAGCCATAATTGCAGCTACAGCTACAGTTACACTTGTAGCTACAACTGCATCTACGAATGCGCTAATTTTTAGCATTGAACTATTTTTGCTTACAGAAAAGAGAATTAAGACCGTCCTGATTAATGTTTTGTTAGAAAGAATAATTTTAATTTTCAGTCAATACTTCTTTTTTAATTATTTTGAAATTATTTCATTCTCTCATGCCAAAATCTGGAATTCTCTCTTTTGAAATTTGTTTTACTCAGCACTGTATAACATAAAGTTAAATTTATTTCACAGTTTAATCAGCTGACTGTCACGTTTAAAGTAGGACATACAAAATGGATGAATGCCAAGGATAAAGCAATCTTGGTTCTCTCACACCGGCACAAGAACAAGCCATGCTTGTACAATTGCAAGAAAGGAGCATTCCAGTCACTAAAATTAGTTTTGTTTTTCAAATTTTACAATATATGTTAATTAAGCAGACAGTTGAAATGAATTAGGCGATTCTTTGTGTAATTGCTGTAATTGAAATTGGCACTGTATTTTCTTTGTTCTTGCGAAGCCTGATAAATATTAACAGAGAGCAGCTAGAAAATTTTAAATTATTATCTTTTATTTTAGCATCAATGAAAAGCAAAATAATGAATATCAGCAGACCAATATAGTCAATAATTGCACAATATCTGGGAATGAAGGAATTCGCTCAAAAGTTTCCTTATTAAGGATTTAATGATGGCTTTACTCTCCTCGAGACTGTTATAGCTGCTATTCCTTTTGATATCCCCAAAGTGCATTAAATGAACATTTAAAAAGTTGATTTATTCGCCTGAGATTAGATGCTTTTTCACAACAGCTTCAGTGTGGGCATCGAAATTCTCAGGAACGAGGTCGAAGAAGGTTGAAAAAGAGATATTTCTAAAGTTATGATGCGGTCTCTTTGATTTATTTATTTCTGTCAGTGAGAAATGTCTATTCGGAAGTTGAATAAAACAACTGACATTAAATTGAATTGTAGCAAAGCATTCTGAAATCCATTTGCTTAAATTCATTTCATTTGCAAAAGTTAAATTTTGTTTCTAATGG
>CAKAEH010001806.1:0-28214 GCA_916381525.1 Cercopithifilaria johnstoni | reverse complement strand
TAACAACTTCCATTCAACCATTATTGTCATATGAAAAAAACGTATAATACCAAACGATAATTGGGATAATGTAAGGAACAGCTACCTATTTGTGTATCAATGAAGAGTCAGTAGTGCCAGCACCTGTTCGGTATGTTTTTCCTGTATATGCTAAGTTCGTGCACTTAAGAGTGCTGCATCAGAAAATGCTTTCGGTTAGCCACCACCAGCTGGTTTTAACTATTCTTCTACTTCCACTCCGTATACACATCTAACAATTCTCTCTCTCCTATTCTTCTTTTTCATGTGCCTTATACTAGTTATGTCCATTATTCTGTTTTTCAAGAAAGATTTAATAAATAACGGATAACTTCAAAAAGAATTTGTTATCTATTAAAATTGATTCATTTATAATGAGTAAATTAGTTTAATTTAACTCTTAATATATGCCTTTAAATCAACCATAAATTAATTGGATAGTATTAGCAATTGCATTGATCAGAAGTCTATCTCTGTTTATGAATAAATTAATATAGGTAAAATCATCCTAAACGGTAGGTAATATCTCAGGTATAATAGAAAACTAATAATGAATGAATGATAATGAAGTTAAATGAGCACATACAGTTGTGATGAAAATTTTTCCCCTATGTTGGTTGATTGTGTTTCGAAAACTGAAGAGGAAAATGGTCTGCAGCGTTTTAGAGCACTATCTGCTAGCCTGTTCTTATGGTCGTAGCAATTCATTTGCACTAAAGATGATGATGATAGCCTCTTGGAAAAAGTGCGCTCATTCTCCTATTTTTTCGTCAACAACATTTGGGTAAGAAGATGATAACATTTTACTCTCATTCTACATTATCGCGGGGACAGGGACGACAGGGACGGGGACGGATACGGGGGAAAAGAGTTACATTGTCAAAAAGAGGAGATCAGATCAGATACACTAACTAGGTTTTACTTGTTATTTATGAGAATTCTTTTATTTATTCCAATTTCTCTTGCTTTGTTCTTCACTGTTAAAATATGGGCAGATGATAAAGAGATGATGATGATCATTTCACATATTCCTTTTAATAATTTCATTTCTCATTTATTCTTGTTTTTTATTTCGTCTGTATTTGTTGATGTAATTCTACTTGAAATTTTATATAAATTATTTTATAATTGCTTTTTGTTTTCTTTAATCAATATCATTAAAAAAGTTCTTTTGTTTATTATTGATAAGAGTGAATAATGCAATTGCTTATAAATATGATAGAAGCTTTGTCATCAACGATCGTCATAATTTTTATAAGTTTATTATTACTGCAGAACAATAATAATTGAAGTGCATTGTTTTACAGCATAATTGGAATTTTTGGGCAAGAAGGATTCAAATCATGCCGGTGAATTGATAGCACACTAGTACGGTGTCAATGGTTTGAAAAAGCACCAGTTCAATTTTTTCCTTAATTTTTTCAAGTCTCGATTTAACAACTCGTTTATCATCTCGGTGTGTCTACTCCCGCTCCTGTACTTAGCTAATGACCAAACGTATGGAGTAGTGCACAAATTTTATGGTAAGTTAAAGATTCATATTTATCTTATCCATTTTCATTTTTGTAATCGTTATATGGGATTTTACTGGAATATTAAGATGTTATTTTTGACCAGTAGAATTAAAGTGGACGGTATATTATTATAATTCTCACATCATTCCTTAACTCTTTCATGATTTCTTGAACCGATTCTTACAGTTTGCTGAATATGATTTCTTATCAGGTGTTATCTCCCATGACCACCATATTACTACTGTTATTACTGGGAAGAATTGCGGTTAGGTCATCTCGCTGCTTAATGTTATACATGAATAAAGCTGTTTAAAAGAGTCAGCCGTTAAATCATTCAGTTAAAAAGCAACATATTATGCCGTGTTGGGTTAAACGGCAGTAAATTATCGTGCATTCTGCGCCTCTTCCTTCTTCCGACTTACTACTTGCTAATGAATGCTGCAAGTGCTAAATTTTATGAATGATGATGTACTTTGCATCAATCTTCTCATAGTTTTCCAACATCACTCAATCGCTTTCAATCAAATCAGAAAGGATGATGTTAAAAAGTGTATGCAACACTTTCCGAATAATTATGATGCTAGCAAATGACCAACTAACTCATTTGTGATTATGAGACTGATAATAATTTCGGACTGATAAGACATAATGATCTTAAAGAAATTTGATCTTTTAGTTTCGGTCTGAGTAACTATGTTTCTCTGCATTCTGCTCATACAGCTAGCTCCTTTCTTCATTCTCGATCATCAACTAACAAAAACGAAAAACATTCTGAAAATATGCTGAAATCTTTTTTTCACAAATACTTTATAGCTCTATTCATCTGTTTCACTTTTTTGACCTTCTCATACGGGCTAATCGGTGCTTTTCTCGATCAGATATTTATGACGCATCTTTACCATCCCATTCACAACATGTCTGCTGCTGTTGTTGTTGTTGTTCATTGACCAAGAAGAAACGAAGCATTTAAGATATATTTCTTTAAGCTTCATACAAAGTATATACTTTTGTATAAACTTTCGCTCTCATCCCTTAATGTAATAATAATAATACAAATCATCGGAATTGTAACCAAGGGTCAGTTAATTGAGACAACTGAGCTGTTGACCGTAGTGGCATCTGTAAGTCTTTAATGTGGTGATAGTTATGAGATCCGTTCTTATAAGGCATAAAATCATGATTCAGAAATGCTGATTAAATTAACTTTTCACTCACTCCTGCTGATTATAGTAAATTTGGAAGAAAAATTTTATTGCTTTATAGTCCTTATAAAACTTATGCCATTTTCATTTCTGCTATCGTAGAAATATTTTTGAAGCTTTGATGCCTATTCTATAAAGCCTTGACGTAATGGTAGTTTTAAATTTTTCACTTCTTATTTTCTCTAATATTTCAATCGAGCTACTATAATATAGGAATCTTTTCAGGCCTTCGCTCCAGCAGTCCCGGTGTTTTGTTAATTGTGCTACGTACCCCAGTGCCGAAAAAAGAAAAACGTATTGCTATTTTTTTTCTATTCCTTCTCGGTGTATTATTTGATTCTGAACAAATCTCAAAGTTGAACAACTGATATAAGTTTAGCCAATTCTTGCAGTTAATCCCGGTGATCAAATTGATTTTTCTTTCCCTGGCTTTATTTCGATTATTCATTCATTCATTCATTCATTCATCAGGTCCATTGTATAAAATCTCCCCAAAAAAAGTGTGGAAAAATTTACATAAATCTACAAAATACCTTAGTGCTATCAATCAATCATTTCTGTTTGCTTATATTCCAATTACTGTTGAGTGGTTATTTTTCCTTCTATACTATATTCACATTCGTTGTATATTCATTTGCCTTAATGAGCAGTGGCCTTCGAAATTGTTCGAAAATTCTTAAAAGAAATGACAATTCAACTGCTACGATAGCTACCACCTCTACTGCTCCTCCTGCTATTAATGCAATTTCAAAGGCAGCAGATACGCTTAATGTACCGGTAATCAATGAACCGAAAAAGTGAGTTTTTATTTTAATACTTATAATATGGTATAGATTTTAAAAAATAAATTCTTAAATTATAAGTAGCACTATGGATGTTTTTTGTTTCAGCGTATTTTCAATAATTTCTCCTGAGGTTTTACAAATATTTGACGTTAGTTACAAAATAAACGCGTTGTTCTCTGAAGATTTTTTTCTTTTAAAATAAAGTGATTCATCACGGAGTATACTCTTGTGTTTATCATCAACTGGGCAGTCTCTGGAGGTTCTGCTTCGGGCTTATTTTCTTTTTGTCTTGGAAAATTGAAGGGATAAACTTCCTATCCTCTAACACCAATAATTAGTCTTTATCACGCATGCATTGCTTTAACTTACAGCTGTTTATTATGATAACTGAGATTTTAAGTTTCAATTGAATTTCGTGTTCCACAAAATTTTATCCGAATTCATGCAGCATTTTTTATTACTTTGAATTGGTTAATTTCTTAGAGGAAAATGACAATCACCAAAATTTTTTATCGTAAAGTTCTTCGGTTTTTCAAAAAATTTACAAATATTTAAAATCTGATGATTTAAATTATAACAGGCGTGGACGTAAACCTGCACTAGGCCGGCCAATGCTGATTCCGGTAGCGGCTAAAGAAGGTGCGGTGAATGGTGATGATCATGATGGTAGTGCCGTAAAAGTAGAGAGGATGACAGAACGTGGTAGAACGGTGAATACTTCCGTAATCGGCAAGTGTAATAATCAGCAGCAAACATCTAGTACTAGTAGTAGTAGTACTACTACTACCGCTATCGTTAGTAGCACTGCTAATATTACGGATGAAAGTGAATTGTTCTTGTCGAAAGTATATGATGATTTCACTCACTCCACTCCATCCATTGCAGCCATGAATAAATCTGACGGTAAGTCTTGCTTTTCGTTTTTTGGAAAATAAGGTTACATCAAAAAATATTTAATGAACCTAATACCATATGCTTAAACAAGTCATAAAATGTTTTGCTTCCTTAAGCATGAGTTCTAAATAATTAAGTGATATCTGAATAATTAGTAATAATTCTTTGAAAATGAATTAATCATCGAAGCAAAATGGAAGCCTTTTACTATGAGCTCAGCATTTAAATAATCAATTAAGGAAGCATACCTTTGGCATCCACTGATAGTGGCATTGATTCGTGTATCGAAGTGGATCACGAGATGAAAGATATGACAACATTGCGCGACGATGAGGAAGCTTCACCTAGTGAGAACTGTAGCGATGATATCGCTCCAGTGCCACAATCCAGAAGTTCTATCCATTATGATCGTATCGTTTGTGGTGACTGTCATGCCGAATTTTCGTTATCGACATTCGTGGAATTCGTTGAGCATAAGGTATATTCAATTGAAATATTCATTATAGATACACCTGACTAAATTTGCTGTTGCCCGATAAATCATTAAATAAGACTCACAAGATACCGAGTACTAAGTACCATGGAAGTCTTAGAAGGTGAAGATTTACCGCGGTACCTGGTAATCCAAGACAGTTTAGTAAGAATATTTTGAATTTGCATTATCAACGTTAAACTTTTAAAAAACATATTGTTAGATATTTAAGTATATGTAAATTGTTATCATTCAAGATTTCACGCTGTGATAGTAAGCGAACACCATTGGATGAGTTTCTTGCTAATATATCACCAGCCCATCCATCCAGTGAAACCCTTCGTCTTGATCGTCGACGACTTCTGGTCAGTTGTCGCCATCCAACTGCAGTAAGTACTTTACTCTATCATGTTGAGTAGTTTTTATAATCTACTTGCATCTATTGTTTCTAGTCATAACTTGTTACTTGTTGTATACACTGCTTTGGTTAAATTAGTCTTTTTATATTATAAGATCTAACTGAGATCTAATTATAAGATCCTATGAGATCGAACTAATTGGAGACTAATTTTCAGGATTTGAGTAATACGTGTTCCCGTTGCATTCCACCGTCATGTGGAAATAATCAGAATGCTTCCTTCATGTTGCCAACCACTGAAAGTCAACAAAAGCGTAACGACAGGGTTGATGCTACTACAGATACGGATACCTTAGGTAAGTACATTATCGCACACTTTATTACTTGTTGTTTAGCGAACAAAATTATGCCGAATTTACAAATCATGCATTATGCGACATTTTTTCTTTTGGCCCTGAAAGATACACCCTTTACAGCCTATATCCTTTATATCTATTTTATTATTGCACAATTGATGAATTAGGCATTCTTCCATTTTCCTTTATTTGGTTTTCATTATTGTTAACGAAGCAATAAGATGCCGTTACGATTACCTAATTTGCATAAATTATTACTGTGAAAGATTTCTTTCCTCTCTTGTCTCAAGTTATTAGGAGAAGAAATGTCTGATTGAATACTAATAATAATAATAATAACTAAGAATGATAACGTCATTTCATTGAGAAGTGAATAGTATCACAGATGCAGAATATATTATAAAATTTGAGTTAAGTATCGAATAAAGTTATTTCCAACATGCTCATTTAATTATTAAATTAAAATAGTATTGAGGTAATATACGAAAAGCGAAAAGCTGTCAGGTATAGCGAAATTTATTTAATTATTAAATTTGTTTCTTTACAGAGAGATAGTTTTATCTGAAATAGTCGATAGGGAGAAATACTGGAAGAGGAAATCAGTTGTCCACAAATGATGCTAGAGAGTGAATGTCGGAGTTATGTCATATGTATGTGTATGTATGTATATATATATGTGTGTGTGTCCTGCTCTCTCTAACCTTTCTCTTTCTCTCTCTCTCTCTCTCTCCTATTGCATCAACATCATCGCTTTGAAAGTGAAATGTTTCTCATTGAATGAAATCACTATTTGGGAAATTAGACCGGAATTCGTAGATATAAGATGAATTGAATTTTCTCTTTAATCTTCTAATTATTGATCCTAATTATACATTACTCTAATTATGTATTACTCCATAAACAACAAAGTATTAATTTGAATTTTATGTAAAATTTAATATTATTCAGATAGAACAACTAACTGTACTGCTAAATGATTTATTCTATAATGAAAGCATAGTAGTAAAACAAGTAATGAATTAAGCCTGATCGATTCTACTGATTGATCATCGATTTGGTTATTCGATGAATAAAATTTAGCTCAGATCTTTCATGCATCATCATCATCATCATCATCATCATCATCATATCTCTATTTTACATTTACATCGTATGTCAACTACCTCTACATCAATAGCTTTCCATTGATAAATGATAATTGATGGGTGTTCAATTATTAAAACCATGAGATTTGAAAAAAGTGCAATTGCAGTAACTTGACTTTTTAGCAATACTGTACGAAAAACAGGATTTGGTTAGTTAAAAATTTTAGGGACAATAGGGGAAAAGGAAAAACGAAATAATTGTTATAATATTAGGAATTTTTCGACTAGTTTTTCATTTATAAATTGGAAGAAAAATATTTACAAGAAAAATTCATAATTAAAATATGTTTTTTTAATTTATATACTTAACTATAATATTTCACATATTACTTTATGTTGCAAGAAAAGTAATATTGATTGAATAAAATGAAGATTCATTTGGAATTGATAAATCTTATATAACTATTCTCAGAAATGATAATATTTTGATCATTATCTTTATTGTAGTGTAAAACTCTATTAATTACTGCTAATTGGATCTTCTTATACTTTCTTTTGTTTTGCTATGATACTTGAAGAACGATTGACTGGAAACATTCTAGCAGCCCATTTCAGTTTCTTTTTGGTACATCTTTTTTTCTTCCCGTTCATAATATGTAGAAATAAAGGAAGATGAATGGGATGTGATTGGCTCTTATCATGAAAACAAGTTTTCTTCACCATTCGATCATAACCTTTACAGCATTCAAAATATTATCATTGGAAAGACCGGATATTGCGCAACAGACCAATCCCATTTTGTTGAACGCGGACCAGTTATATTTTTTTCATGACTAAAATTACTGATTTTAAATTCATAGAAAAAATAGTGCACAAAGATTAAATAAGAAATATTACGGGAAAAAATTGAAATGTGTTGATAAGTTTATCAATATTTTGCGGGCGAAGATAGCACTATTCATTATTTTTTGCTAAACTGCCAAAGTAAGATTATTGATAAGGATTTTTTGTTTATAAGGATTTGTTTATAAGGTTTATATTATAAGACAATACATATTCATTTATATAGATTTTCTAATAACTTAATAACTTATAACTAATAATTTATAGTTAGCTAATGAATTCTGCTAATAACTTCTAATAACTTATAACTTTGCTTTTTTTGAAAACTTATGATGCAAACGTCAACGTACGAGCAAAATTTCTATCTTTAATTATAGAAACAAAAAGACGATATTATAGGTTAATTAATGCATTACAGGTTAATTTAGGATATTAGCATTGCACATTTTCAGAAATATTTAAAGAATTGCATATAATTTTAATATTTAAGTATAAAATATGAAGTGAAATATTCCTTGTCATTCATTTATCGATAAGTATTAGCACTTTTCTCTGTCTTCAGTTTGAGTTCTAAAATTGTTACAAAGATTGGTAGTTTGAAAAAGCCGTTTGTTACAAAAAATATTAGGGTACGGCATCATCACTTTTGGGAAAGATGGGAAATATATGAAGCAATTATTAGACAAAGATAATAATGCATAAGGATAGGAATATTGATTTATCATCTTTGTGATAATATCCCCGAACAATAGTTTTCCCATGAAAGTTATGCGAAAAAAAGCTTATTGTGATGATATGTCGAATAAAAATGACCCAAAGAAATAGATGCTTTGTTTATTTATTTAATAAAAACTGGTTTTCAAAGAAATGAAATTCGTTTCTTTTTTGTAACTTACAGATAATTAGCCCTGGAGAGTATTTGTTTGATTATTATCATCATCTTCCTCTATATCTGTCTTCCTGTCAATTTAACACCACTTCAAATATGAATGAAAGCCTTGAAAGAGTGAGAGAAGTATCTTTATATTATGCATTAGTTAAATTTAAATAATTATAAAACATACATACATTTACCTTATTGAAAATATCTCTGTGATATCTCATACTAGTTGTGTATGGATTACCTGTACAGGTGTGTCTGTATGTATGTTGTGTACTTCTGTTGAAAATTACGGTCATTTTCCATTGCAGTATTTCCTTCCATATTTGGATACGGATTCACTTTGCATTAATAAAAAGATGAAGAGAGGAAGAGAAAAAACCGTAGATATTGACAATAAAATGTAATTCTTGTGAAATTGAAAGAGTTTTGACAAAGTTAGAATTTTGTTAAAATATGGATATATTTATTACATGGTAGAGTAAGATGAAGTTTTTGACTAATTGCTTGATATTACAGGTAAGTTTTTCATAGTAGTTATTATGAAGAAAAATGGATTAAAGCAATACTGTCAGGGAATAGACAATAAATCAGGCATTTCATATTTTTGCAAAAATTCAAGCTTTTATACTTATTTTGCAAAACTAGATTTTATCCCAAATGAGTAGATGAGTTAATCAATTGTAGATATATAATTATTTTATTTATATGCTTTACTGTAATTCTGCAAATTGCTTTCTTTACATATTATTTCATTAGAAAGTAGTGTTGTTGGATCTGCAACACTTTTCTATAAGTTTAATTGCTTCGAACCTTTTTTGAATGCCTGGTTAGATTATGTATAGAAGTAGTTATTAGAGGATCATTGTTTGCTGGCTGTTTGCATTATTGGATGCTGTGAAATGAGTATACTTAAGTAATATGTATGTGATATATGAATGGTGAATAATCAGAGCCATACGCACTACGTTTAAGAAGAGACAAAGTAATTAATTATTGATAGACATTAAGATTCTTCCTCAGTAATATTTATATTTATAAAAAACACTACGGCTTGATTATCAATATGATGATAGCTACTGTAATAAAGTTACAGTTTTGGTGGGTAATTTTTAATAAATTAGTATTTGGTCTTCGATGGATCATGCGGGAAAATGCATTGGCTATTTTGTGCATATTACAGTAATGATCATTATGAAAATTAATGTAAATCATTTTCAGATGCTAAACAAAGCAATGTGT
The DNA here is from genome assembly GCA_916381525.1 of Cercopithifilaria johnstoni. Taxonomy (NCBI): domain Eukaryota; kingdom Metazoa; phylum Nematoda; class Chromadorea; order Rhabditida; family Onchocercidae; genus Cercopithifilaria; species Cercopithifilaria johnstoni. The sequence goes on along the minus strand of CAKAEH010001806.1, from coordinate 18,565 downwards.
CTTCGATTAGAGAAGGATCGTTAACTTGTCACTCTTGTAAACATGTCTGCAGTGATGTTTGGAGTTTGCTGAAACATGTCTTTATCGCTCATGGCCTTCGGATTTGTGAGGTCATCTTTTTTCTTCCAACTTTTTTAACTTAGCATATATATCAGTCTTCTGTAGCTTGTCAAATTATGCCATCTTGGTGCTGTCGTACACTTCTTGTATGATGGTGTTATAAAGAAGGAGAAAGTACAGCCTACAACTGAATAATCATATGGATAATTTAATCTATCAAGTCTATTTTCTGAAATGTAGATTTCATTGAGTTGCTTTTAGATAATTAATATCAGAATTGTTTCAAATTATGATAATCATGATTCTGAAAGCCTACATATTGGAATTTTTTTAATAAAATACTTCTGCAATAATTGAAAAAATTTAGTAAATTTAGTTGATTTTTAGTTGAATTTAGTTGATAAATTTAATTAGTTTAGTTGAATTTAATAAATTTAGAATTTAGTTGAAATTTAGTTGATTTTATTTCAGTAACATGTTTGCATGTATTATCTTCAGGAGGAAATGTCATGTATGCCTCGAACGGAACTACCAAAATCAACGGTAATTACCTCATCGTTATCTTCATCATCGTCGTCGTTGTTAGCACCAAAAACATCAATACATCCACCACCTCTCACATTCGCAAGTCCATTCACCACTTCCACTACGAAAAACAAACTAAACGGTCCGTATGCAACATTTTCTAAAGTTTTTAAGATTTAAATAAAAGAATGATAGTTTCCAAATGTTCTACAACGCTCAAATTTCTTTCTTCAGAACTTGCAAAACTATATTCAATCATTGGTGTATAATTCAGGTAAAGGTGGCTTCAGTCTGAATGCATTTTGCTCCGAACGATTAAAAGAGATCGCTGAAAAAGCAGGTATGCTTGCGTAGTGTGGAATTACTTCGAGCAAAATAATTTTTGAGTGCTTGTTCCAGTGACTGCATTCATTATTTCAAGTATAAAGAAGAAACATTAAAGTGTTTGGGTGTATACTTCAAGTATACATAATAATTTTATACTTGTGCTCTACTATATCCTAAACCTAAACATCTTTTTTCATGTTGAACACGACATGATAATTACACAAATATACAATGCGTAACAATGACTTTCTGAAAACTAAAAAAATGTGTTTTATATTCAGGAGAACCATTGGTTGATTTACGTCATGTAGTAAATCAAAGTGCGATATCGTCGAAAACTAGCGAACATATAAAAGCTACCAATATTAAAAGGTACCGAAAATTCAAATTTCTATTTCATTTTTGTCCAGTGATGTGGTGGTGGCTAAAGACACTACAATTGAATGCTTATATAGGCAGTTACTGACAATTAGATAATGGCTGTCAATTGTTCCAGAACACAACAGTCAGAGAATACCGATGAAGAACATGCGAGCAATGGTATCGCATCAGCGACTGCTTCAACTACACCATTTCTTCATGGTTCAGCTCTCAATAATGTTTCCAATTCACTTACCGCTGCTACATTAGCTGCAGTTGCTTTACAACAGCAACAACAACAACAGCAGCAACAACAGCCTTCCTTGCAGGTTAGACTATTCAGGTTCCTAAACCGATATTGACTGCAGATGGCTTATGAGAAATAAACGAAAGTAATTTTATTGGAAAAAAAATGGCAAATAGGGAAAGTATAAAAATAGATCCTTTGCAATATAAATGAACATAAGAGAATAGAAAGTGATGCGAAACGAAAAATTTTCAGGCTATAAGAGTACTTGAAAAACATAGCCAGAATTAAAAAAAAAAAAAAACAATATTAATAATCAAGTTATTTTTTAACTTCAATTCACTTTAATTTGCAGAATTTATGGATGCAACCGAATATACCAAATATGCTGGCGTTGATGCAGGAATATTATGCACAATTTTCGTTGAATAATGCAGCATCTTATTTGCTTGGTGCTGGGAGTCCGTCAGTTACTCCTACGAATAACAATGGAAGTGCTTTTAATGCAATCACCAAAATCACAAGGTTGTTTTTTTCATCAATATCTGTGGATTGAAAATCGTTGTGATTCATTAAGGCAGTGCAACTTTTGTCGTAGTAACTAACAATTTTAATTGCCTTTGAGTAGAAATTTTTTGCATAGGAAAGGGAGGAAAATATTCTTTATCTCATAGTATAAAAGATCAATGCCGAGTTTTCAATCACTTCTCTTACAGCAGTCCTGAAGAGCCGTCACCTGTAGCACCAAATTCCGCAACACAATCACTTGGATTAGCTGGTTTTGGTAGGTCCGATACCACAACACAAGATCAACTGTCCAGTCCAGGTGTGAAGCAAGGACCTTGGAATGGTTTAGGGGCATTTGGGAGCAAAAGACAGCGGTCGTCCAATAACGGTTCTGAAACCTTGTCGCCAGCAACATCATCTGGAGCTCCGTTGCACAATAAATTGTCGAGGCTCGATGATGAGAGGTTTATAAATACGAACTTCTTTTGCACTGATAACCTTGAAATATATCGAAATCTTTATGGAGTAGTGATCCTCTGGATTCTTTATATCTTTACCCAAAGAAATAATTTTGTAAAATTTAAAGGAAGGAAGTTTTAATAGCAATTTCATGATTAATTTCTGTTCTCATGAAAAATCGGACAAGGGCCGTAGAAGAAAGAAAGTTTATGATCAGGAAATGAATCCTGTCAGAAAAGTCCTTCATTTTTGAATAAAACTGCCAAAAGTACTTTACGGAAAGATGCAGTAGTAAAAGAAACACATTTTCCTGATTTTCTTCTTTTTTCTACGATCCGATTTAATTGTCAACATGAATGGTTACTTTCTTTGTGTTTTTGTTCCAGCAATGAAGATACAAAATCGACCTTGTTAAATGTTGTGGAGGGCGATGATCTAGCATTCGCTGAGCCAGCTGCACGTCGTGATACAAATGCTAAAAAGGATCGCTGCACATTCTGTTGCAAAGTTGGCAAATTTTCTATTTTAAAAAGTTGAATTAATTCAAATTATTAACACTAACAAAAAGAATTGCCCTAACTCGAAAATTTAACTTCAATATCAAACCGCGTTATGTCTCACGCTCATCTTTTGGTCTTTAGCTCTGATTTACGACTACATGGCATTTTTAGAATTTGACCTTCACTCATCATAGGAAGGGTGAGACTGACAACTTATTTTATTGTTTTTTTTTTTTTGTAATCCATTCCAGATTTGTTAAACTTGGTTTATTAGTGTTTTTGTGTTTCAAGGTTTTCACGAATCGTTCTAATCTGATTGTCCATTTACGAAGCCATACTGGAGAAAAGCCTTATAAATGTCGACTGTGTTCATATGCTTGCGCACAAAGTAGTAAATTGACTCGGCATATGAGAACTCATGGCCAACAGGGAAAGGTTTGTAATCAGTTCATTAATTTTGATACCAAACTGAGAATAATTCATGCAAATTCTGTTTATTACTATCTAGCTATTTGAAAATTGCGTTGTCCTATCGTATCTTATATAATATTGATTTTCAAGTATAAACTTTCCAAGGACTTTCTTGATTTCAAAGAATTTCATTCATGACCTGGAATTTCCAAAAGGAAAGCATCAACTTGTTTTATGCCTTTTTATCGAGAAGAAGTCTCACGGCTATGAAATATATTTTTTTTTCTGCAGGAAACTTACCACTGCAACATTTGTCAAATGCCGTTTTCGGTGCACTCGACACTTGAGAAACATATGCGAAAATGTGTCGTTGCAAATAATCAAAATCGTGAGAATAATCAACAGTTTTCTCCCGCTGAGGCCTCAAACAGTTTGTTTTTTTTTTTCTATATTCATAGCGGAAAAACTCTTAGTTTTCCCAGTGCATCTTTCTCTCCATTCAACTGTGCATGGTGATCTTTGTTGATAAGAACCATTTAAACGAGGATTTATTTTAATATCGTTAGCTCATTTTCTCTGAGCAGAATGATTATCATAGTCTTATTTCGAAATACTGATATCGTCTTGTTGATATTCATTGAAATTGCAGCAATAGATAGTCCAAACAAGGTGGCCGTTGCAACAGCATCAACACTAGCTGATGCAACATCACTGCTTGCGTTTTCCAGTGTATCTTTAAATGGCTCACAATTACCGCCAAATATCACTCAAAGCAATAAAATCGTCCTCAACTGGTTACAGGTCTAATTACTTGTACATTAGAATGGTGGAGAATTTTTTGCTCTTATAGCACATGGAGTAGTCTTTAAGCTTTCTGCATTTAGAGTTTTAATCTAGAATGATTTCCGGAGTTATTTTTCACAGAAGAGATAGTAGAAGTATGGTAACAAATACTGCATGTTTTTAGTTCTTTTCTTTTTCTTTTTTGTTTTTATAACTTCTTGTATTTTCAGGCAATGAACGTGAATCGTAATCCAACTCCAGCTCCAACACCAACAAGTGGTGCAGGTATTAGTTCTAGTGATGGACATCGTATTAGTAGTAATGGCATGATGCTTCCTACTGAAAAAGAAGACAGCAGAGGTACTGGTGGTGCTGCTGGAGGAGGTGAAGACGAGGAAATGATAGTTGAAGAATGTGAATCATTTTCTGATATGCAAAAAACTCTTCTGAAACAGGTACTGGGAAGCCTTACTTTTTGCCTAAAATATTTATAGTGGACTGTTCGCTGTATGACAATATCTTGCTTTTTTATTTCCATTTTTTAAATTTTTAATCACGTTGAGGGATGGTTTTCGGTAACTTAGAGAAAACTAATTATCTTTAGCATTTTCGAAAGCTGTGAGTCTTGCAGAAAATAAAATCATTTTTTGGGTAGAGACATCAATACTTGGCAAGGAACAATTGAGTGGCGAAAGTTTGAAGTAATAAGCTTGATAAGACCTATTCATACTCACTGCTACTGTTTAATAAATGATCCAGTAGACAGTTTAGTGTGGGATCTATCCACAGTGATTTTATAGATTGCTAAGTAAAGGAGTCAGCACAAAGAATAACGGAACTAGAAAGTTTAAGTAAGTCAAGAGAAGGTGTTAGATTACTTGTAAACCATCCTCATTTTCTTTCTTCCCATCTAGGAAAGAATTCATGCGATTTTTAATTCATGTTTTCAGTACTTGTCATCGCTGCAGCATGCAACACTTGTAGCTCATTTGTATAGTTATGATTTGCAAAAAACGGCATGGTTTATTATTTTTTCAGGAGACTGCCGCGTTATCGTCATGATATCACTTATTATTTTGCACTAATGAAGGAACAATCAATTTAAATAACAATCTCTATTTTCTTGGTTTCTTCCCAGGAGAACAAATACCTTCTCAACTGCTTTCTATTCTTGCAAAACTTCTCTATTCGCAGTACTTCCAGTGCTCTCTCTCCTTAGTACAATTTACTCAATATATACGATTTGCATATACATATATGTATACACATTGTATTTCTTATTTTATTTAGCTTCGAATAAGCTGTAAGTGAATTGAATTAATTAAAACGTATAGATATTATTACCGTTACAATAATGTGCGGTATTAATTTATTAGCTCATATATAGTTGATCGTAATATTCATACAACTATCCTTACATAGTTGAAGCAAATTAATTTCGTCATATAAGTTTATAACAGTATCAGCTTATTCGTGGTTAAAATCTATTTTTTTAAGATATGATATATATGGCCTTACATCGGTTACATACAGTAATTTATGCGTAGATTTTTTTCATTCAATGTAATTTTCTGTAATATTTCAATGGTTTTCTTTTTTCTCAAATCCGAGTGGTGAAAATTGTCCGGTTAGTTTTTATTACAAAAGAGAAATTTTTGCATTATTTTGTTTCATTTGTGTGTATCATTTGAATATGGTATGTTCCCGGTTTCATATTCATCATGCACATAATTTTCCTATATTTCTCTGTTACTCTTCGAAGCCATTTAATTGAAATTTTTTTAGCTTATTATATAATTATTTCTTCGTAAAGAAAGGAATCATTTAATGATGATACATCATTATGTGCTATATTTACCGGAGATTATTTGAAAAATCTCCCATTTTCTTAAGCTTGAATTTTATTTAAAGGCTTCTTTGTCTCTCTAATTTTCTGTTTATCTGCAAGAAGATACTTCCTTAAAGTGATATAATTTTGCTGCCTCATGTATAGTAGAGCTGTGTGTTTTATTTTTCGTTTGCTTCTTTTTTGGTGAACCGGTGGAAATATTTTAATTCTTTCTACTCTTTCCTGTTTATTCATGTGGAAAATGTGTTACATAAGTTTTAGATGCAGATTTTTTGTCAACTCAGGGAAAATTTGTAGTATACCTTTAAATTTTTTGTCACTTTTTGGATTCGATGAATTTTTTTTGACGGTACCATAAATCGCCTATTTAGGAATTCTCCCGAAAACTTCGAGAACTTTTAAAGCTAAGTGAAGCCAAATTTTAAATAAATCTCTAGGTGAATAGACTCCGGAAATTTGGCCTCGTATAATAGCATTTGTTAAGATTCAAGGGAACTTCTCTTATTAAGTAAGCTCAGTTTGTCTCCGTTCCATTTTTATAATTATGTAATATTGGGAAACTGAAGTTCTGAATTCCAACCAGGTTTATCTTATGCCTCCAATTAACTTAAGCAATCTTGCCAACTTTTTAGTCGATTGCAGTTGGCAGGATTGAAAGAAAGGATCCTTTTTGTTGTTTGATTAGATTCGCTAGTTTTCTTCCTCTCTTTGTATATTTCAGCCTTATACTATCTTTATCTGCTTTTCAGAGATTCTTCCCATTTCTTAGACCCTATATTTTATTAAGAAAAAAAATGGTGTTAATCAGTTTTATAGATTAAAACGTGTAATTAAATGAACAGGGGTCTTTCAGATTACTATTAAGATTTAAGTGATTTTCACTTGACTCTTTTGCTGAATCCTTGTGACAGCACATTTAGCTTGTGCTTCCGTAACTCATTATCTTTTTAATATCCCAATTACTATGATCTGGTATTATTGGTAGGTGATTCGAAGTGAAAAATAAACGGGAATTTCTGGATAATTGCGATATCAAAATCTGTTGATAGAGAGATCTGTCATCTTGTTCTCTGTTTCTGTTTGTTTGTTTTTTTCTTCACTGTGTTTAATTTTGTGGTCTTGAAAAAGAAAATCAGGCAGCCTTTTCTCGATTTCAAAATATTTTCATTTTTGTTCTGTGTTTAGCATTACGATTAGCTCTCTGTTCTTTTCTCTCCCTCTCTCTCTATGTGTGTGTGTGTGTGTTTGTCACTGTGTATGTACTATAAAATATTATACATGGTTTGAAATAATTATGTGTTACAAAAATCCCGGTGATGTGTACAGCATTCTTCATGGTATTCTTGTTTGTCGGTTTAGGATGCTTCGGATTAATTAATTACACAGAAAGTGTGAAATTTGGTGACTTTTAAAGCAAAGTTACTACTAGAGGATTCCTTCTTGAACTATCGTTTTTTTTTTTTAAATAAGAGATGTTCAACGCATACATTGTAACTTATTTTCATCTTCATTTTTTTGGTTGTTTTATCTGAAAACCGGAATATGATTCAGTAGTATCACTCAAAACATTAGAGCGATAATGTTTTTCTTTTTTTGTAATTTTTCCCAACCATAATAAAGTTTCCGGATGTCATTTTATAGAGAGAAGAAGTTAGTTAAGTGATGATACTATGATATTGAATGAAAATATTTTAAAATGGAGAAAATGAAAAGTTAAATTTGAGATTATGAATTGGGCATCTATTTTGCAGTTGGATTTTCCGTCAAAATTTTGAGGGGAATTTTTTTTACTGAACATAAGGTTTTATGAATGTGGTTTAAGGGTAGTTGGCTATTGCAAGCGCAGATGTCATCCATAGGATTTATTGAAGTATAAAAAAGTTCGACCTTTGCATGAAATAATCCAGCTATGTCCTGCTGCACATTCAACGATACAGGGAAAAATATTCAACGTTACAGGGGAAATTTTTTCTTTCAATTATTTATGATCAAAATAGCATTCGATTGTTTCTGTGCAGGCATACCGAATCTTCAATAATTTCGTTTTTATCTCATGGTTTTATCCGAAATGATCATGACAGATCAGGAAAATATTGGGCGGTAGTCTGCCCAAACCTTATTGATTAAGTTTATTTATTCCGATTACCTGCAGGAACTTATGCTTAAGAAATATTTAAACTCATAGCTTCAACAGTATAAAAAATGATGATGTTATCCTATAGTTCCCAAATTTCGTTTATTTTTTTTATTTTAGGAAAGTTATAAATAAATTGCAATCAGTAGTATAGACATTTTTCCATGCTTGAACATTTCAACTGATTAGTAATAATTGTATTTCTGTAAGAAATTAAAAGAGTGATAAATATTGTCGACAGTTTCGAGAAGTGTGACAAAACTAAACTCAACAAGTGTTCTCATTTCCCTATGAAAATGATTGACCGATACCGGTCTTGCTTTAGATAATACCATACAGCATAAAAGATAATCGAAAATAGGAGTTGCTAGATGATTGTTTCCAGAAATTGCAAATATCCAGAAACATCGCTGATAACATAATACTGTAGGAAATCCAATATTGCGGATCGTTTTTCGTTACATTTATAATAAGATATGATTAGAGAGGTCAAAAATCAAATCCCCTGAGAATTTCACTGTTCTTTTGTTATTTTTAAACGATATGATGATCAACGGCTATAGTTTTTATCTTTCTTAATCATCTGTTAAATTCTGAATCATTAATGCTACTACTACCAGTATTCCCTTTTCTTTATAACCATCAAATGAAATGCTAAGTTGCCCAGTTTAATTTCATGAAGAAGAAATATTTCTGGACAAACATAAAGAAAGTATCCTCTACGTGAAAAATTACGTGAAGGTAAGTGAAGAACAAACTGTCTTCTGAACTAAACCATTCAAATGGTAACGTTGTATATATGATGTAACAGATAAAGCTTATGATGTTTGATTATTTTGCCAGTGTTTTTCGCATTTGTATTACAATTATAATTATATATATTTTTTTGCTCTCGTTAGTAAGTGGCAATGGAACCTATTTACTTTTCAAAAAATACTTTACAAGTTAAGCTGTGATGTCTTTGAAAATGGCATGAAGAATAATTGAATTTTTTGTCCGAAGCGATCAACCATTCCAAACATCTACTTTTAAATTTAGATTTAAGTAAGGAGATATCGCGATGATTCACTTGAATTAATCTCAGAAATGAATCAAATATAATCAAAGTTTGTTCACATTAATATATGCAACGAATGAATTGGTTGTTCATATTAGCAACGTGATTTTATAATTCCAATACTGCTTGATACAACGATCTTTTCACATTGCTCCAATCAGAATAGTCCACTGAAGTGTGTCAACAATCCAGTTGGCATGCTGCCAGATTTCGTTCAGTGTTTTTAGATGGGTTAGTTGTTGGATATTTTAAGTTTGCCACGAGGGGAGGATTTTTGCATTTGCTTTTGTTGTAGCATTTCGGTCGTCGTAAAGAGTGCGATTAAATTATGTCGTGCATATGCATATACACATATATGTACTTTGTTTTAGTGCTTATTTGTGTTTTCAAGAGACGATAGCTCAAAAAAGGATGTCAGTAAAACTCGCCGAGTATGTTTTTTCTTTTCTATTCCATGTTTCTTTTTTGCACATATTTTGAACACATAGTTTTCGACATCCTTTAGAAAATGGGCCAGAATTGCAGGATTTAATGATATTCATTATTTAAACTTAAGATTAAAGGTCAGAGCAAGTTCCTTTATCTCTTTATATTTGGTCGGTTATAATTTTTATTCTGATTATGACTAAATTATAGCTATGTAAAATTCAAAAACTAGTGTGGCAAATGCTTAGTTTTCAGATTCGGCTGACTTCACTGTTCATTTATTCCTATAATATGTAAATATTACCATTACAGCATACTTCCACCTCCATCAGCTACATCAGATGAATGGTCCTCTATTCGTCGCGACCCATGGTTTCAAGGACGGGAAGTGAGTTCGTCAATTTTGTCGCATATAACACGTAGTCAGCTTGTTGCACTGAACAACTGTCATATTAAAAAAAAAATTTTTGGTTTCTGTTGCCTTTGCGATTAACGTATTGTATGAGCGCAAAAGGCAATAGAAACTGAAATTTTCGCATAAATTCTCAAAGCACTGCATAAAATATAGTTTCTGCTTTAGGATGCGTTGAAAGGCGATAGTATTGGAGCTGTGGTACTGAAAGAGCCACCACCTTATGGCAAAAGGAATGGCTGGATACCGAGGAGTGCGGAAGTAACTAACTATTCTTATTGTAGTTAATTGTAATATCAGTTATTTTGCCGAAGTTTCTTCAACTGCTTCTTACAATCAACAGAGTCTTTTTACAGGATTTCGGTGATGGTGGAGCGTTTCCCGAGATACTTGTGGCGCAGTTTCCTTTAGGTGTCTATATTTCTTTTGTTCTATTGTTCTGACAGAAAATTTTCTTAAATAATCTAAACTGCAGTCATGTGATATCCGCATCTTCTTTGCTCAAAAAAGGGATGAGTGGGGTTGAATTAGAATTTGATCCCATAACTTTCTGAATTCTCTTTGCTCTGAGATTTTTTTGCGTAGTTTTTTTGTAAGGCAAGATGGATTAGTGAAAGTCTAACTCAGGCATGGGGATGGATTTGCGCAAAAGGGCTAGCAACGATAAAACAGTTGCGCTTCAGTGTGATGCAGAGGGAAAGCTAAGGCATGATGCAATTGTACGAATTGGGCATTCAAAGGATAAAGTACGTCAAATTTTTTTCCGTGACATTCATTGCAGAATCAGTTATATTGCTATCAATTGTTAGTTTTTATTGCGTCAACTGTTTTCATAAGAAGCTTAATTTTCTTAAAAAAACTGTTTCTAGTTTCGCAACTTAAATTGTGGGCTATTACCAGCATCTCCTTCCGTAATTGCGGATAATTTATAATCGTAATTGCAGATAATTTATACAAGACTGGCTGATATGAAACCAAAAATGTTAGAAGAAGAAGACGAATCATTCCAAAAACCGGATGAAGAAACAATTGCACAGCAGACTGAAGCTACTCGTTTGGCATTGGAAAAGATTACTTCGACGAAAGTATAAATTTTATATATTTGTATGTGAGTAGGAATTTCTAGATTTTAAAGTGTATATTTATAAAATTTAGTAAAAGTTTTTCTCGATTATTCATTATTTTCTTTAGGTTGCAAGTGCTTTACCTGTTCGTCATGCACAAAAACCAGATCCAGTGCAGTACATACGTTATACACCAAGTCAACAAGGTGGTGGGCATAACAGTGGCGCTCAGCAGCGAATTATTCGCATGGTTGAAGTGCAGCAAGACCCAATGGAACCTCCAAAATTTAAGCACGTTGTTTTTATATTTTTATTGTTTAAGATTTATTGTTATACTTAAGTACTGTATATATTGTCACGATCATAGATTATGAGAATGTACATTATAATAAAATAAGTGATATTACAAAAATATTGACGTGAGTTTAGGGAAATTATGTGATATAATTGATGAACTTAATCATCGCTGCTGTTCAGTGATAGTATTATAACTTACTCCATTTCAGGATCAATCAGAAAATACCACGTGCTCCTCCATCTCCTCCAGCCCCTGTAATGCATTCGCCTCCTCGCAAGGTTCTTTTTTCGTTTTGTCACTTAGTTCTGTATTACTCCAAAAGTCAAAATAGCTTAATTTTTTAGTTTAATTTCATTGATTTTTGCACTAGCGAAGTTCAAAAATTTTTTCACAGATTATAAAGTATGAAATATTGTTTTACTTTCCAGACAACTGTCAAGGAACAAGCTGATTGGAAAATTCCACCATGTATATCGAATTGGAAAAATCCAAAAGGTGATTTGTTATTTCTTTTAAAAGAAATGTGTTTTAAAAGAAATGTGGGAATAATTAATATATGAGAGTCAATGTTTTGCTGTATTATTTCCACTTATTGATTAACATTCATGCCATTTATCATGTAATAAATGTATGTCATAAACAGCAGCAACATATTTAATTACGAAGTATTTTATTGTAGGATATTTCAGGATTTACTATTGCACTGGATAAACGATTGGCTGCTGATGGAAGAGGCCTGCAGCAGGTTTGACATTCATAGATATTTAAACACTTATTAAACGGAAGCACCGCAAATCTAGTTTTTAGTCGCCATATGAAAAACTCCATCGTTATATCTTTTAAAGGTACATATCAATGAAAATTTTGCGAAGTTAGCGGAATCATTATATTTGGCTGATCGCACAGCTCGTGAAGCTGTCGAAACTCGTGCACAGATGGAACGCCGTGTTGCCCAAAATAAAAAGGCTGAGCAGGAAGAAAAGATGAGAGCTATGGCTGCAAAAGCCAGGTTTGTTTTAATTTTAAAACAATATCTATTAATAGCTAATTGGTATTAGAAGTACCGTTTTTTAGAACTCACATTGTCTGAAAATGTAAAAGGCAATGAACTTTCTCATGTAATAGGCTGTCTGAAACTATTACCGCATGATGATTTCTAATAATTCAATTAACAGAAATGACGCAATACATATTTAATATGTTCATGCTATTGTATGCTGTGTAATCATGGCTTTAAATTAATAATATGTTATAGGCAAGAACGTACTGTACTCAAGAAAGCGCATGAAGGTGATTCAGCGAACCAAGAAGCTCGTGAACGTGATCAAATCAGGTACATTAAATACTTTTATTGATCCTTACATTTTTTTTTGCCTGCGACATTTCAAGTATCAATGGAAATCAAATTATGCCAAGCGACCTAACACCATCATACCTTTCCAGGACAATAACATTTTCAAATTTGTTGTCCAAGGGGTAATGTTACTGTGTTTTAGGTTGGTTAATCAATTTAGCGTAAAATTATTTGCAGATTTTCAAGTAGAACTGCTTTCTAAGGCAGCGTGCGTAAATAACTGAAACTAGAATTTAGGATTTATCTAATTTTTCGTGTTATTTGAAGGCGTGATCGCTTAGATGAACATCGTCGTGAAAGGAATATCGCGCGAAACAATCCAGATAAGTTGGATAGGTTTAAGAAGGGTCGTGAGCGGGATATCAGCGAGAAAATTGCACTTGGTTTGCCTGATGCTCGAACAAGACATCACGAAACGCAATTTGATCAGCGACTTTTTGATCAAACTAAGGTTTTTTAATTTCGTGGATTTTAGCTCCATTTTAGATTTTAGCACAATTCTTTGGGCATTAATTTTGTTGTCCCCTATAGTAAACCTTCAATTTTGTTGAAAATTTTTGATCAGTATGAAGATTTAGCACTTTTTGTGGCTTTTTTCAGGGATTAGATAGTGGTGGTATTGATGATGAAACATACAGCGCATATGATAAACCGTGGCGTGCTCAGGACAATATTCAGCAACACATTTATCGACCGAGTGAGTTACATTCGTAGGGAAATTTGATTCTTTAATTCAATATTCAAATGGCGAAAAGTATGAGTTAAATATGAAAAATGTTTGCGAGATGCTTGGAATTTAAGAACTATTTGTTGCAGGCAAAAATCTTGATAAAGATCTTTACGGCGATGATTTGGATCGTATTATTAGTACCAACCGATTCGTTCCTGATAAGGGATTTAGCGGTGCCGAACCTGGAGCAGCACGCAATGCTGGACCTGTCGAGGTTTGTCTTATTCATTCCTATTATTCTCCAAATAACATCATCCTTTTTTTCTTATCGAGTTTTTTCTGTAGGAGGGATAAGGAGTCAACTTTTATTTCGCGTAAATTTTCTTTCAGTGAATCCAATTAATGCACTCAAAAATTTTTCTCGGATTTTTTTTACTAGAGAATATTTGTTCACTTTACAACAGTTTTTAAATTATTTATGTTTTTACCGGTTCTTTGAGCAGCACAAAAGCTTATTGGAATTAGAAACATATTTTGCGCAATATTTTTGCCTAATCTTTTTCATTTCGAATTTCAAAACACGAATACGTCCTTTTTACTTCGAATGAAAGCCTGAAAAATAAAATGAGAAATTGAGCAAAGTTGTATTCTAAACATAATTTAAAGAAGATATGCAGATATTTTTCTTCATTACTCCTCTGAAATTTTAGATTTTATTCACTCTGTAATTTAATTTCCAGTTTGAAAAGGAGGAGGAGGATATTTTCGGTCTTGGCCAATTGCTGCAGTCAGCTAAAGAATCAGGTAAAGAATTGAAAAAGAGAACAGCTGATGGCGGTGCAGATGAAAGTTCTTCGTCATCGAAGAAACGTCGGTGAAAGTTCGTGTGTATGAAGTTTTTTTGGAAATACTTTTGACTTCTGCTAATTTCTGCCTCATTGGTGAAATTTTCAATCCATTCCTGTTGCGAGGTTGTAGTAATTGTATACACATCAGAATGAATGCACATGGTTCAAGGACGAGATAAATGTGATCACGTAGGGGATGCATGTTTCCCAGTTTCCCTCTTATCCTAAGAAATTTTCAAAAAAAAAGTGAAAACTTTCAAGTTTTTTCATATTTTGATGGAGGAAATGTAAACCTCGAAGAATCGAGGTTTTTCGCACATTTGTTTCTCACGCGTATTTTAGTTTACATGCTTAAATTAGTTGTATACTTAGTCATACAGAAGTATATATGTTGTTTATTTTTACAATAGCATCCGCAACAATGGGATTCGTAAGTTGGCTAAACTTTTTTATGCCTAACTTCTGAACTTTGTCGGTATTGGATGCTATGAACAGCTTCATGTTGTGATCATAACATTCACTTTGGTGCCTTTAATTGGATAATATGAATTGTACTAACAAATCCAAATCCGATGCAAATGAAGAATGAATGAGACAACAGAAGGAAATCCACAGATCTAGCAGTTCGGAGTTTGTTTTGAGGCTGTCTCAGTTCTTGTACATTGATCATCATCACGTATCTAATTGTTACCTGTTTGTTTTGAAATGTTCTACATTTTGTTTCTTGTAAGCCTAAGTCTCTAAATCTTCTTTGGTGCTGACTTTACTTTCATTGTAACCAACGCGTTTCAAGCTGATCTAGGTCACTGAAACTTACTCTGACATTTTTGAAAAAAATTCTGCATGGAGAAACCCACCGGTCTACTGTCTTCCTGTACTGGGGTGCTTTCTGATTGAACTTCCCGGTCCGGAATATCTGGTTGTTTGATTCCTAGTTCTGATTCAATATCTGCTGAAGCTTGTGGCACTTTGAAATCGTCTTTTCGTTCAACTTAAAAAAGAGCGGATGAAGACGGAAATCACTGTTCCTGGAAGCACTGAGAAATTCCATAATCAGTGTTGTTCGCTGTGTCGATAAGAGTTTGTGTTTTGCATTGCTGTTATGTTGTAATGGATTGAATTTTTCTCCATATATTTTGAAAGAATTGATAAGTACTTTTTTTTCACACTTTTTAGATTCCGAAACTGCATCGTTTGAGCCGGGCCACAGTGAGGAATTTGGAAAAAGCTATTTTATTAGATTATTTTCTGCATGACTTTGAGATAATGTAAATGTAGAAATGAACTCACTTGTGGTGCCTTTAATTGGAAATGCAACCGTACTCCTCATTCCGTAATACGTATCCGCTTCTTTTGCATCTGGATCCTGCATTTTTGAAAATGCTTTAGGAAAAAAGAAGCAAGCAGAAATTAGAGGTAAAAGATGATTTAGGATTTAGGGTAATGCCAACAAGTTGGTGTTCTTATACTCTGCAACATTTGATCATTTTCAAGCAATTTTTAAGAATTTTTAAATATTTCGAAATGCATCTTCAAAATGTTCAAAACCTGGAGTTGAGTTCCGAAAACGTGTGAGATGCGATCTAAGAATCAATGATTGAGAAGCCGTCCAAATGAAGTATTCTGTCTTCACGTCGGGAAGAAGAGAAGTGAATGAACGCTTCGTACCACAAATTCAAGTAAATGCCCTGGCTTATACGGACGTTTGGACTTCTTAATTGCACAGTATAACAATAGGGTCGCAATGGTAATGCTTCCAGTGATACTTGTAATGAATGTTATCATTGGTATTGTAGTTGTGAACCACGAATACATTTGTTTAAAGATCCTAAAAATCTTTCATTTAAATAAATCATGTGCTTTGTGGATCCTCCCCCTATTACCCTCACATGTATTACATTACTTCAATTTATAGCAATTGGGGTTTATAGCAACTCATATTTTTGTTTGAAACTATAGGTCGCGAAGTTTGTTTGCATGACTTGATAGCTTTGCAAGACCATTATTTTGGATAAATCACGATAAAGCCTTTCAACAATACCTTAGGAAAATTCCATGAACGGAATGTCCTGGGAAGTAACGGATGTTTAATGCAGATCGTCGGTAAGATATGATAGGAAATGAAATATTCATAAGTGGAAACTTCTATTTATTGCTTCTTACAAACGATATGCAAATGTAAAAAAAGATTTGGAGATATAAAATTGTCTGTCGCCTGCATAATTTGTCATTGAGATATTATTGATTTGCAGTCGTAGATGTTATCAAGTAGTATTCTTGGCCGATTACTGCAATCAGCTTTTCTCTCTTTAAGACACTGTGTACGTGGAATTTTTCTACGGTATTGTTGAAGAGAGAAAGAGAGATATTATGGAGGGGGAAACATGATAAAGTCTGCTGTAACGTAGTAATGGAAAAGAGAAAGCCAAAAATGGATGAAGTTTGTTATTAAAGTCGGGGATATAGCAGTGGAACCTCCGCTGTTCTATTAGCAACGGCAATAAGTTAAGCCATATGTAACGGAAATGCATTCCTTTAATGGAGCGAAGATTTCTCATTAAATCCCAATATCTCTCCTGTTATTTTTATGGAGAATAGTGAAGTAATTTATTGAAATTATGGGAGACGCAGTGGTTTCATAGTGTATCCTATGTTTGGCGCAGAAAGTAGATTTAAAATTTTATAGAACCTTTATTTCTAGAAGTTAGAAGTGAGGAAGTTTTGGTTAATTTATAATTGTGTGACTGGCTTTTTCTCGCATTGTTTTCTCTTCTAATTGAGTAGCTGTTTTGGTTGTTATTCAAAAATTTGGTACCAGGAAGGTAGGAATTAGTTTTCGATAAAGATGTCATATGTATATCTACTATATCTATGTCTGTCATTGATTACTGATGAAACGGAGACTTTTAAACAACTGGAATCGTAAAAATGGTAACCAAGAACATCAATAAATGATATAATTAATCTAATTTTTGCTTGCAATCGTAATACTTAATATTTTCGTTATTGTCTCTTTATAGTCAATAACACTGCATTTTTCTTTTTTATGGAAGGCCTAATCTAATGTATTGCATGGGTGGTAGTAGTGCGTATAATTTTGCTTTTTTTCCAGTAAAATTTCATGGCTCGAACAAATGAAATTTTGATCCTTTCGAAAATATATTGGTCTTATCCCACATATGGTTGATTTAAGCAATTAACTTTTTTAGGCGTTAATATCGTCAATTGTTATGGATGGAAATCATCAAGGATTTTTTCAGTAAGAATATGAATGTTACATTGCAAGAAGAATGGCTAACAGAAGTGATGATATATCTTCATTCTCTAGTAAGTGTAGACTACCTTATGATGAATAGCTGACAATAACTTCTGTAAAATAATCACATATGTTATGTTAGAATGCCATCGATTCCTTCTAGTATAAGCCATTTTGGAGAAGTATTACAACTCCTGGAAGGATAAAGTTTGAGAGTGATTACTATGATCCTGTTCTGATCAATGGCTACATTGATAGGCAGAAAAACGAATCAAGAAAGTAGGGTGAAATAAAGTGAGGTATTTTCATTTTCAAAACATTCCCAGTCCTTTTTTTTATTTCTCTAAGTTCCTTCTTTATTGTTTATTATTTCTTCTTTATTTATTATTATCTGAAAATATGTAGATTTTTTTAGCTACCAAATTTCTTCAGGAATTTAGCGGTGACTCGTTATTGTCAGCTGTTTATGAACAGTGGCTTTACACTGACGTCAAAATATCCACAAAACCATTGTTATCTTTATCTATTGACAATTGCTCGACATCAACAGTGCTTGGAGGTAGTACTGTTATACAGGTATGGTTTATTTCGTTTTCGTTTTCTTTTTCTTTTTTTAGGAGGAGAGAAAGAGATAATACTAAGGCAGCATAAGTCCAGCAGCAAATTAAAAGCTATATATCAGCCGTGACTTGTCCATTGTTGAAATTATCTCTTCTTTATAGTTTGAATGTTATTTTCGCTTTAGATAAACTCAATTGTTGATATTGGTGCATCAATGTATTCGCAGTACAGGAATTTGACGAATAAATTTGAGGACAACTCTGGTTTCCAATTGACGGTGGAAGAAAGTGGAACAAATTCAGATTTCTTTGTGATTTTTCTTCAAACATAAGGTTAAGCGAAATAGGATGGTTTAATACTACAAAGAATTGAGATTCTGAAAATTTCTTACACCTAATTTCTTACCTATTAAAATTTCAATTTTTATTCTAAGTCTTACTACTGTAAAAAACGAAAA
>CAKAEH010001805.1:0-28358 GCA_916381525.1 Cercopithifilaria johnstoni | reverse complement strand
TTCCTTATCATCCGTGTCATTGACATGATTCCCATCACCATTATTATTATCATCATCATCACTTCCGCTCGAGAATATGGATATGCCACTAATACAGTGATCAGAAAACAATCCACTGGCAGTCGATAAAGATGATTCAATTGCTGTGCTCACGTCACCTGCTCCTTCACCTTGTGCTAAAGTGAGGATTAAATCCCGAATACTTTCACCAGTTCTGCCCTCATCAACATTCAGAACTGGAATATCAATTGCATCGACCACAGTGCTTCCAGTAGTTCCCATAGCGCTCCGAGCTAAAACGGTTGATGTTTGCCGAATTACTCCGGTTTCTGCTGAAATTGTCGTTAAATGGAATGTGTTTACTTGGAATAAATTGCAATCCTTATTATCAATGTCTGCTCTTGTTTGATAATTGTGCCAAAAAATCACTTCAACAAAACGCATGCAATTGTCGCCGCTTTCCTTCAGTTCAGAAACAACAAAGCATACCGGCCGAACAGCTTTTCCGACTAATATAACAATACCTAGTAACAGTTTTAATTTTTTATATATTTACTCTAACTGGAATTACATGAAATTTGCATTCTCATTTAAAAATTCAAACACAATTATATAAATTTTTGAAATGCTTTTAGTTATACAATCCGGCACTTGCTTTCTTTGATTAAAATTATTAGCATAACATTTAATTAGAAATTTTTACAAATTCTCCAACAGATAATAAAAATCAGATGAAATAGAAAGGCAGAACTTTGCAGCGAAGTCTTATCAAAGTTGTATGCGATCAATTTTGAACATTTTGTCCACTAGTTCTTAATGATTTTAAAAAGGCCTCCGTTATGATTTTAGAGAGAGATTTACAGTACCATCAATAAGTGACCTCCATTGTGATTTTAGAGAGAGAGAGAGAGAGAGAGATTTACAGCATAATTTTCTGTAAATAAGTTTAATAACTTTGATTTTCTGAAAATGAGAGTTGGAACTATAAAAAGCCTTAAAATGTTGAAAGATAGAGAAAAATCGGGGAAGTTTTACTGAATAAGAATTTCTTATTTTTCTAGGAAGTTCTTAACTTTGAAAAGAATGATCTCAGAAAAACAAAAAGTATTTCAAGTAAAAGTATTTCAATATTACCAAATATAAAAGTTTTGATTTCGAAGTTCCTAATTATTCCTTAAATAATAATTTGCTTTCAACTAGCATAATAAATAAAAAGTTATAGTTAATAAAGTAATATTATTTCCGTAAAATGACTTGATAAATGCAAAATTATTTTTATTCAGTTCTAATTATATCTTTATTCAGAATTAAAGAAAAAGAAAAGAAAGAAAACAGGAAAATAGAAGATTGAAAAGAGGGAAAGTAATTAGAAAACTCATAACTAATTTTTCACGCTTTTTAAAATGAAAATCGGTTATGCCTTTCTATGTATTAATATTGCACGCCTTTGCACGTTATGATACTATTAATGCGTGAATAATAAAAATGATTAAACAAAGAAGAAATCTCTTAGAAAGGTCAAGTGTCAATTATACAACGAACACACTGAAGTGCTTGAATTGCTGGATTTAGTTTCCAATTAAAAATTTTATCGTTTCGTTTCTTACAGCTTTTTACAAAAATGATTCACGAAGTAAAATTTAATGTAACTGCAAATTGAGTCAATAAAAAAACTTATTCTTATCAGATCTACCATAACTATAATATCACGAATCACTGATTTTCGGCGAAGTTCTCTTTTTTGCTAGGTAATTTTTTCAATTAGGCAATAGTTATTGGGGGAAACCTACTTTGAAATATTTAATATCATCTGTGCGACTAGATTACTATACTCTATTTTTTAGGCCTAGATTCCGAGAAAGATCTTTCTGCTCGATTTATAGAAAATCAATGATTAGGTAATTTCTTTTAAAAGAGCCATAGAAAAGTGCGCACAACCTTCAGATAGAAACTATTGTACTACAAAGAAATCCGGAATTGGCGCTTCATGCTTTTTAGAAAAATTCTTTTAAAAGTATTAAATATAGAAAAATACGCTTAATGATTGATTATCTTACAATCATCATGGAATTATAATTAAACTGCTTTCAAATGAGTCAAACAGTTAAATGCCATCATTAAGGACTAATTATTGTCCCACTTGTCTAATAATAATCATTCAGAATAGCTTCATCAATTTGATCATGTTTGCTAGAAAAATAAAATTCACTATAATACTTCATTTCTTTTGTACATAGATCTTGAAAATCCTTCACTTTTGCACCTAAACAAATTTTTACTATGAAACAATTTTGCTGTCGTTACTGCATTCAATTTCTTTCTTCATCTAATACATCTTAAATCATATATTTGAAGCTTTGAAAAATGCAAATCCAATTCTGTTACTTAGTAAATTCTCCGATTGAATGACTAAAGTAATGTTATCTTACTATTGATGCGATTTTCATCTTTCCAGACAAAATATATGTCGAAAAGATGCATCGTTTCATGATATTTATTCCGAAAGCAAACAAAATGGATTAGTAGTAGTAAATTTTTTTCCAAACTAACTTTTCGTTAAACTTAAATATATCAAACTGAATAAATTTTTAATCCTTTTGATTCGTGACTGGGAGGCGATACATTCTGTAAACTTATTTTTTATTGAGAGGCACAAATTCATTAAAAATACTAGTTGCATCCCAACTTGACAACATTTCAGGCAAAGGAAAGAGGAAAGAAAACTCTTTGTGGTTATTAATTGGTGAAGAATATATGTTCACTAGTTATGTAAAACATTTGAAGCGATTTAAATTAAGATTATTTTAGGATATAAAGTTTTGGATTAATTTTTTTAAAAAAAGAAGAGTAATCGATAAATTTAGAAGTATTTTATAAAATGATGGTAGATTGATTTGACAACTCAGAAAATATGAACAAGGACAATTTTTTTATCTGCTTGTAAAATGATTTTAAAGTTTAGAATTCATCTATAAATGAATTTTGAAGTAAGTACTCTGCAATGAATAATTCGCCAGCACAAAAAATTACTGTAATACAGTGGTATAATTTATTATATATACTGTGGTATAATTATATTATCTCCTTTGTGAAGTGATTTTAAAATCTAAGGTTCATCTGTAAATTTCAAATTAAATACTCTGCAGTGAATATCTAGCAAATCGATCAAAAAAAAAAGTACTGCAGTAATTTCTAATGCAATGATGACAGAAAACAGATCTAAAAATAAAAATCCTGAATGAATTTAAAAATGCCACATTTGCTAACGTGTGGATTAAATAAAAGCCAACCTTGGACGATTTCAAGATACAGAGAAATGATTTTCCTGAATCGGATCGTATTAATGACTTGCTACTGTTCCCATCACAATCGCACCAAATTGACACTTGTCCCGATATTTGTCGGCCATTAGCATGCCTAAATTTGAATTCGAACTAAGTCTCTCATATAATTACTATTGCATCAGCCCACTAATTGCAAAAATCAAAGAAATCTCAATCATTGTAAATCAACATCATAAATTTTAAAAATTCCAATATAAATAATGACCGCTATTGCACGTGATTCATCGGATCAATATTATGTCAACTTCTAATGACTACTTTGACCAACTAATATTTTTTTAAAGAGCTTCTACCTTGCTAGCACATCTATTTCATACAAATCAAGATCACCAGTTTCTTTGGCCAGGATATGAACGCGAAATGGTGATAGCTCTGGAAGATATGTTTTTAATGATAATCAAACATTATATTTGCTATTACCATTATTTCAGAACTTCCATATTTTATTTGAATATTTAAATGGATTTCAATTTCAGTTTTAGGAAAGCCTATTATAAGTAATTCCTTTCACTGAGTTGTCGAAAAAAAAGAATTATTTCCTTAGTAAACTGCCAGTTGAAAGCCTATTAGAATCAAAAAGAATTCAATAACTAAAAGCGCCACCACGTTTGTTAGTAAATTTGCTAAACTCTACATTTTCCTTGGTATTTTAGAAGTCTTAATCAGAAAAAAGAGGTATAACCGTATTTTTGCACTTGAAATGTAATTGAATAGGTGTATAGCTTTTGATGATCCGGTTGTGCCAAAATTTTCCATTCGCCAAAAACCAAATGGTCTGGTAATTGAAATTCTACAGCAAGAAATCGATTGTTAGTAGTCGATCTGGTTTTATGTATGAGTTCAAAACCATCAGGATTCTAAAATTCCTGAATTTTTCGTCCAAAAGTTTTTTTGTTATCATAGGCTACTAATACAAAACAAACAAGTTCATTTTATGTGAAGTAAACTATTTGAAACAGACAACGTCATAGCACCATCCAAAAAAGTTTTTTTGTAGAAGTAAGTCTAGCATATTCGCATTTAGACTAAATTAATAAAGTTAAGTATTTCAATTCATTATACCACAAGTGCGAAATTCACTGATTCATCGTACAACTTGCCGCTTGTTGTAATTGGTAATGCTCGTACTTTAACTAAAAAGCGAATTTTTTTTTTAAAAATATTTTTATTGGTTCTTAGAATTAACTGAGAGAAATGAAAAATATTCAAAATATATTTTGAAGTTCATTTTCTGAGAAATTAGGCGGTGATAAACAAACTCCATCGACCTTCCTCCATCATCATTTCAAAATGTAGAAGTGACCAACTTTAAACATTGAAGTTTATCGACGAATACTGTTCAATTTTAACTAAACTCTAAACAAGTATTTGAAAATCATATACCAGTATCAGTTGGTTTATAAACGGTTTTGTCGGTTTGTAAATAAATATTCCTTAGATCCGGTGCACCGGGTATTATTTCTTCAAATGATTCATTGTCATTTTCAGCTCGAACGACTAATCGGTAAGAATCCGACCGTGCTGTTCCACCTGGCACAAAAAACTTGACACGATTCAATGACCCTGCAACAACTAATATCGATAAGTGGATATCCTTTTAATCGACAAATAACTACTATACTTTTACTATACTTCAAATATAAATGACAATGGAATTATATATATATGTTGTTTCCTGAAACGAATAATAACGGAAATTAAGGAAAGATACAAAAGTTTGTTTACGATGTCACTTACTAGCAACTTTCGCTTGCAATGTTTGCCGAAAGACCAAGAGAGAGGACTGAAAAGCATGAATTTCCACGTTAATATCAACGAGCTTATTCGCGGAAGTGCGGGGAGTTATTAACATCTCATTGGTTGCATTCCATCTCAGTGTTGATTGTGTCACAACCAAAGGTTTCCTGCAAAAAACATAACAATCACTGGGAAAATGAAGATTTCCCAATATATAATAATAAATATTAAATATTATTATGTAATTTGCTAAAATGAATTAATGAATTCTGGCACACGAAACTTATTCGTTCAATATTCATTTTTTAATGTAAATTTGTCTAATTAGATTATTCACATTGTTTTAAGACTAAACTAGATTATTTTGAGAAAGCTTCCATTAATACAATATCTTTTACAGGTGAGATAGAACTATTGGTGAGGTAAAAAATGTATTAATATCAATAAAGCATTAATAGAAATATATGGCTGATTTACTTACTGCTCGATTTGACGAAATTTTATTAAAAATAAAACGCAAATGAGTAAAATCATATTTGTCCTTTCCACTTTTTGCTTCTTTCTTCCTTCTTTATAATATATAATGAATAGATAAAATACAATCAAATAAGAGATGAAATAAATCAGTGTTGTTTAATATTTATTCGATGGCCATAACTGGACGAACTTTCCGTAACATTTCATTCCCCTAAAAATATATTAACAATTATTGATTAATGTATTCCATTTTTTTTCTCTGTTTGATGATGATTTGAATTTCTAACTCTTTCAAAAGATTACAATCATATTAGAAAGATGATTAAAAAAAGCTTCAGTAAACAAAACTTTTGGAATGACTTCATTAAATTGAAGCACTGAAGAATAAATGTCTATCATTTTATGAAATATGCAAAAAGTTGCAGCTTGCAAGTTTTTGATATCCATATAATATAAGAATCAATTGGAAGAGTTAGAAATTCAGCTAGATTTTTTGATACTCAGATAATTACATTTCTAATAATACAAAAAATTAAATAAAAATAAAATATTGAGGAATTGATCAGTGACTAAAATATTCGTCGATCGGTTGAAGGGCTGTAAACCAGTCCATTCTTTGTGTAAATTAAAAAAAGATTTTAAGACAATATAAAACTCGTATGATTTTGTTGCAACCAGACAAAACAAATCGGAGCAATGAAAATGTCGCACGCATTCAACAATACCCGCTCCATTATATTAATTGCAAAAGATTTTACATCAATCACGTTTCTTCGGATCTTTGGATTTCTCCCATTTTCAAAATTAAGGCACTATATTGAAAATGATCGAATTGTAAATATAAAAGAATTAAGACAAAATGTTCGACTTCTAAACTCTTTTCAGTTTAAAAACAATTTCAGGTAAAGATTTTTGCAGAAAATTGCATAACTAGTATTTCCAATCAGCTTACACATCTCACACATACTCTCACCGTACAATACATCAAATCTACTTGCTTATTCAAATTGACACAATAAGGTCGAATTTAAAGTCATAATCCATTTTCTGGTAGTTTCAATCAACTACCAAACAATGCGCTTTTTTAGCACTTATTACGTGCCTTGAATTTAAATTTCATTTCAACACTATTGCAGAAAAAACTAAAGAAAGCCACTACGTCTGCTGAAAGCATTATGATAGGTAGAGTTAAATGAAATTATAATATCCGAAGAGAATATAAAAGAATTTCATTCTGAAATTGGAAAAAACAAATATGAAAAGAAATCAATAAAAAATCTTGAAGAAATTTCATTTGAGAACGCAAGAAAAATATAGTAAGACTTATACTGTAATATTGGTAAATATGTACCGGGGGATTACATAATTTTGAAAGTTAGTTAGATCACAAATATAGACTACAACGTAACACACAGGAAAATGTTAGATTAGTAAAATGAGAATATTAGGTATATCAGTCTTCTCAATTCATTTATACTAAGAAAAAAAATCTAAGGAATGATATGGAAGGACGATGAATTAATTGCAAATGAAATTAATAAAGCGGAAATGTCGCAATATAACACCATTTTTCGATTTAACCGAATTGTTTCAAATCGCAAATATAAGACCAATTGAAAATTAGTTTGATTAACAATTGACTAGCCTAGTTTTAACAAGCATTATGAATCTACCGCTAAAAGTAGCACATCTAGTGGCATGTCAGATAAATTCTGAATTGCGACTTCAATTAAAGTGTATCAATAATTGGGAGGTTAATGACATATGGTGCGTTAGCCAACAAATTAATTTTTGTCTTCAAACAAAGGAAATTCGCACTAAAATTTCCAATTTATGTTGCTCATATTGAAAGTGAACGGTAATTTCTTTAATGGAATATGAAAGAGTTAGGAGAGAGAGAGAGAAAGAAAGAAAGAGGGAAAGAGAAAGGGAAAGAGAGCGAGAGGAGGAGAGAGAAATTGGAAGGACCTTCTAGTTGACCAAGCCAGTCCATTTCATGTGATAAGAACAGCCGTTGCAAGAGCGGAGAACTACCAATCAAACACCAGCAAATTAGCTTTAAGAATCACTTATTTTAACCAGCAATCACTTACGGTACTACATTCGTTTATCGATTTTTGAAGACAAAAATTGTTGAAAATTAATGAGAGATAGGATGATCTTTTTATGAAAAAAGAGATATGATTTTCCCAGAAATCAAATTTTATCCCAAAAATGAATAAGAGAAAAAAGAAACAATACATTATTGCTTAATTGCTTTATTGCTTAATGTATTATTTACGACGAAAACTGCAAAAAAATTAACATGCATTTTTTGTTCTCAAATTCCTGAAACTTATCTCCGGAATGGTTATTGTATCGAAAAAAGTATGGATTATATCAATTATAGAATAATCATATCAATATAGCTTTAGTATAGAATAAAATAATATTCATTAGGGAAATTAATCTTATATGACTGGTGGATAGCGTAAAATTTACAATTTACAATTTGTCCAGAGAACAAACATACTTCTAATCATTTCCATACGGTACTGTATGATTAGAGAGAGGAATAGATTTTCAAAATTTTGGTAGAACAGCAGCAAATTGTACACTATCTATCTATCAGTCATATAAAATTTGTTTGATTTATAAAATAACGAAAAAATAATGACTCATAAATATTACTAAGAAAAAGAGAAGATCTATTAATGAAAAGAGAATGAAGTCATTGATCGAGAACCTCTAGATAATAATAAACATGAGGAAGATAGTATGATACAATCGTACTATTATCCTATATAACATTTGTTTATTCTTTCTACTCTATTCATTCAAACTTATCCATATGAAATTTGTGACTTTAACTTCTTGTGCAAGAATATAAAATTAAAAGTAAAATGAGCGAGAATATGATCTAACAGAGGTTAGAATTTATCTGCTTAACTGAATCACTGAATCCTTTACATCATATCTTCATCCTATAGAATCTCCTGGCAGTCTAAATCTGAATCAATTTTACAAGTGCTCTTTAGCGATGATGGATTGATTGGCATCCCGTTTCCTTCATTTTTATATTTATCAACTTCTTGCACTCCATCACACAACATTTTGACGCTGCCACTGATTAAACTGCAATTTATCGGGTAATTAGTGACTGACTTCCTTAGAATATATGATCACATTATCTTATTTTGAGTTTGTAATATTTTCATTATTTTTAAATTTCGTTTTCTATTGGGTTCCTTTCATACATTTCATCGTATTTCTCGGGAATAATAGCCTTTAAGGAGATAGATCTCATAGAAAGAATCAAACACCGCCATATCTTTCGCACAGATTAAAATTACGCAGCTTATTCACCAATGTAACGCATTGCACCACTTAACTTCTGATCCTTTTGCATGATTTAAGACAGCATAATACGATTCGCACCAAGAAAAGAGCAATAACAGAAACAAAGTTAAAATTGAAATAGTGAATCAGTTAATGGAGGAAACTGATGTTGCGATCACTCATTTATTTAATTACACATTTCAAACCCATTCACTTACTTGCTGTAAGTGAATACTTTTCAAATGTGTAATGTTAGTATGTCCTTCAGGAATTACGTACCTGTATGTAAGAAGTAATGAAAGGTAGGAGAGAAATCACTGATGAATTTGCTTTCTTGCATTCATTTTAATAAATTTATAGATTATGGATTCAATGTTTCAGCTTTCATTTCTTTATAGATACTCTTCATTTGGCTGATTAAAAAAGCTCACAGATTTTACCAGATCTTTGTTCTTTCCCTGCCTTATTTCTATCCTACTAGCATTCCCAAACTTGCTGAAGAAATAAAAGAATAACAAATAATGAGGAAAGCGAAGAACCCAACAATGTTTAACATTTTCAATAAGATACTGTCTTCCAAATGAATTCAAAGATTATATATCACACGCTATTTTACACTTTAGAAGCTCATATACATCAAGAAACAAATAGTGAGATCAGCAAGCAACAATATATAAACGGAGACAGCCGCAAAAGGTTTATTATAAAAAGTCAAAATGGCGGGTATATAAAAATGTTCATTAAAAAACTTCTCAAATTAGACAAACCGAATTTAAATTATAAATAGCCGTAGGTCATGTGCATTTTAGCCCCCAGCTCCATGAATTCAAGGCTTCTTCTAAGACAGTAGTAAAGAAGATATGACCCCGAAGGAACAATAAAGGAAATCGAAGCAGAATATTTTCAAAATTTCGACGAATCGATTTTCTAAACCCAAACAAAAGATGAAAAAATCTAAAAATTTATTGTCTGATGTAATGAAAACAATATAAGCACAATCAATATGACCAATATGATCAATATGACCATTCATAAAAGTATAAAATTTTGTGTAAAAACAATAATTATTACAATTTTATCAGCTTTTCAACTGCATTCTTCTATTAGCTCCTTCAGCAATATTCTAACGCCACGTAGAAAACGATGAACTAAAATGATGCAATGTCGGTATTTATTTTAAAATTTTATATATCGGAAGAGAGATCTCTTAACTAATGCGAAACCCTAAGCCTAGTATACAGTACTTGAATGAGTACTGAATATTACAACTTACAATACTTCAGATAACGTCCAATCTGATATATAATAGAAAATATAGCACCGTAGTGTAACAGAACCTGTTAGTTACAGACGAATTTAGGCCGCCCCCAAAGATTGAACTTTTTTGAGGTTGCTGCGCTAGAGCACCAAATCCACTTCCACCAAATACAGAAGATGACTGCTGTTGCTGGCTTGCAGCCAACGAACCAAATCCAACAGTACTGGTTTTGGCAAAGCTAAAAATTAATTTTTCACATGAAATATTCACATCATTGGAAAGTAATTTCAAAAATTTTGCTGCAAGTGCCATTTGTCTATATATGTTCCTTTTTCATGAAATAGAACGTTTGTGTTGTATCATATCGGCACAGCATAACCACGAACTGGGCTCTACCGTGCACGAATCTTACAAAACAGACTAGCCAAACTAATCATCAAATCAGTGCATCTAATACTTGAAACTATAAAACTAACGAAGAACGGGTTTTTTACTCCTCGACAGCCAGAACACAACGATGTAAATCGTCTTGCTCAAAGTTTCTGGCGATATCCCATTCTGCTTAGTACCAAACCACTTACGGTTTCACATTACGATAAAGTTCATTTTTTTTATGGTTTTGCCAAATTATTCAGAGTTAGATCTTATAGAGTCGTTAACAAAGTAGCAGATGATGAAAGTAATATTTAAAATAGCAAAAACATACTTAGAAAACCCAGTAGTTATAGAAGCAGCATTTTGAGAACGTTGTTGACCAAATGCTGAAACAAGGGGTGATGGAGATCCGAATGCTGGTTTCGAACCAAACGACGGTGCACCGCCAAACGTAGTACTACCAGCTAAAAATTTTGCAAAAGTGAATTTAAAAGTGATGGCGATTAAAAATTTTGAAAATTTCTGGAGAACAACACTTTCTTATATATATATAATGTTACCAACCAATCTAATATATTTCCTAAATTTTAGAAAAATTGGAAAATATAGAAAATTGCAAGAGCATATGAATTGAATTTGAAAGGAGTATATTATCACATCGATTAAATTATGCAAAGCATCGACTAGGCCTAAATATTTTCTTTCTAAATATTGAATAGTAGTTCCAATTTCGAAATTGCTCCCGATTATCAAATTATACTTACTCGATGACTTTGACCCAAAAAGACTTGAGGAATTAAACGAATTGGGCGCTGAACTAAACGAAAACGTTGACGGTGCTGCATTCGACTGCTGTGTTTGGCTGAACAGTCCGCCACTACCAAAAGACGTTGCTGAGCCACCAGAATCAAACACTGAGGTGCTCTTCTTTCCAGCACCAGCACTACCAAACAATGAGGATGTCTGAGTTTGTGTGGATGGCAAAAATTTGAGTCCAGAGCCAAAAACGTTTTGTGAAGAATTGGCATTGGATACTGTACTTCCCATACCACTAAAGAAAAGTTTTTTCAATTTTGATATTCCTAATATTTTTTTCCGAATATAAAGATAAAATTTGAAAATAGAATGAAATAGCTTGATAAGAGTCACAGGTTAAAAGCAAATAGAATTCATAACACTATAGAAACTAGATGCTTAAAAAAACTAACAAGGATAACGATGATGAGAACAACGTTGTCGGAGCAGTTGAAGTACCCTCTGCTTCCATCATCCCATCGTCACTGAAATTCCCTACTCTGTTACAGAAGTTTGATGCCAATCTATTCACTTGATTCAAAGTTAACAAAACAGGTGTAGTGATTATTCTGCTTGACTCATTTACCTCCCTCACTGTAATCAGTACTCCATTCTTTACATTTAAATTTCAAATGTAACTAAGTTAATAAGGAGGAAATATACCCTATAACATCCAAATCTTTTGATTGCAGCTCTACAGTTGTTGTGCTTGCGGCACCATCACCTGTTGAGCCTGAAAAATGAATAATAGCCACGCTCAGTAGTAATAAAGCACAAGGTCGTGTTTTTTTATTTTTCGAAACATCTAGCAAATTGAAAAAATAAACAGTTATTTGTCAATTGAAGTCAGAATATTCGAAAAGTTGATAGTTAATCACCGAATGGGATACAACACAGTGGTAATGGTAGGACACTTTTAAAAAGATGAAGTATAAGACAGTTTGTCACTATTTGACCACCACAAGGAAATATGCTTGCAATTCTTTACAAAGTTTTCCACTTTATTTTGGTTCTAAGAAGTATCACAAAACATGACACCATCGATATTACAACGCTGCTTAGAGTTTCTTAACTTTAAATAACTAACCAATAACTAACCAACTGGAAACAATAACTAACCAATTGGAGCAGATGTTGTCTGCTGATTTCCTGCTACTGGTACCTTGAAGGTAAAAGATACATTCGTTTCGGAACCTGATGTTTTGGAATTCGTCATTGAGGTAGTCGAATCTGTTACTGCCACTTCATTGCTCGTCCTTGAAATTTCGGAGTTTTGTGTTGAAGTTTTATCAGCTTTGGTGATTGTTGTTAGACCTGGAGCTGCGGTCACAGAAATATTTGTCAATGATTCCGACGTTGTAGCAGGTACAAATGATCCTAAGTCAGTTCCATTGTTTTTCATTGAAAAAATTTTCTGTGTTGCAGTAGAAGTCTAAAAATTTAATATTTTAATGTTTAGAAAATTTAAAGTTTATAATTCATATTCTCTTGTCAAATATAGTCGGACAATTATATTCCGCGAAAAGATTATTACATAGAGCTCATTCGATCGAAAAAGTTCTGCAAGTTACCTCTATCACTTCCTCATCCGAGGTTTTTGTTATATTCAATAAATTTAACCTAAATTGCATTAATGAAAACCCATCTCACTATTGCGCTAGCATATCGCAAGCAAATATATTCTTGTTTATACACATATCACAGGAAAAAACCATTTCTAAACGATATTAGGTGAAAATCAAATTATAACTGACCTTATCACGTCTGCTCGGTGTAATGTTAGTGCAAGATGCGGTTCCTTGAGAAGAAACGTCATTCCTTGCTGCTGATGGAGTGTCCAAATTTTTAAACGAAAATGTAATATCACCATGCTGCTGCTCTTGATTCATCGCCATTGTTTCTGGAACATTCGTGGATGACTCAGGAAGCTGTTTAACAACTGTGTCCGTGGCAAGAGAGATGGAAGCGGTTGGCACAGTTGTAGTAGAACTGCTCAAATTCATGAAAGAAGGTAGAGTCGTCGATGAATTAATAGCTGCTGATTCAGCCAGCTTTTGTGTCTGGTTGAACTGAAAACGCAATATAAATCTTTAATATTTTACAAATTTCTCATGTCAAAAATATATGAGTATATGTGTGGTACAAATGCAAAATCCTATTTTTAATATTTTACTCCAGATGTGCCTCTGAAGAATCAAACATTTTTAACTTCTTTTTTTCTTCTAAACAAAACAAAATACAATCACTGGTTCTAAAAAATTCATTCTCCAGAAGATTAACAAAAACAAATAGAGAAATGAAAACGTGCCTGAACTGTTAGAGGATCGGTTCCACTGGACATAAAGCTTACAGGAATAGAAGCTGTCACATCTCTAGGCGATTTCATCTCTGAAATGACAAACTATTCCTCAAGGGAAACTGATCATCTGGCAATGAGAAACTAAGGATTTTTATTGTGGACTTTAAAAATTATACTCCCATACCAGAATTCTTACCTTCTAATTTGATTGGAAGTAAATTATCTTATCATTGCTTCAGATTTTCTATATATATATATATATATATATATGTATTTTAAATAGATGTTATCAATTCCACATTAAGATAACAAGTTTGAAGCCAGAAGATGAGAACATCACTCAGTAAAACATACCTTTAGAAAGTAAATAATTGGGTGATTGCGTTCCAATATCCATAACGCTGTAATAAAAGAAACACACAAACTTATAGAACTCTAGACGATGGTTAGATTATGACTTTCGACGATTAAGATGCCTCAGAAGCTATGATTTATTTGCAAACTAAAGTTGCAGCTGGAGCAATCGTTAGAAGGCATATTCACTATAAGAAAAGCATAATGGTTTAATACTAGTCTGATAATCACTCGATTTCAAACCGCTGTCTGATAATCAAAACATAGTATTATTCATCAGTTGTCTTTTTGTTTCAGTTCTAAATGAAATAAGATTTAAATTTTCTAGAAACCAACCGTTTTGCAGGTGTTTTTATTGGCATTAATGCTGCGTCAAGCAAACGATTTTCAATATCTGTTATAGTTAAATTCGATATTCCCTCATCAGCTTCATGTGAATGGACATCAAGCACAACAATTTTTGCTTCTGACTTTTTTACAGGACCACGTTGCGTCAAAAATCTGAAATGAAATTAATATGGAAAAATAGTTCCTTATCACTGCTTAAAAGTAAGAATTTATCTGATATCTTTGGAAAATAAAATATTAATATTTGTTAAGTGATGAATACACCTCAATATTTTTTACATAATTTTGACAAATCGAAGATGTGGTTTTCTTTTAGAATTACTATTTCTCTCATTTTAAAAGAAATATCCAAAATTCCCACGTACTTCAACAGTTCACTTTGTTGTTGAGCAGTAACAGTTGCTGTTCTTGCTGTTAATTCTTCTCTGCAAGTCTGATAATTGAATGATAAATTTGAAAGAGATGACCCCGTTGAAGTGAAAAATTTACTCATTCTTCGGTCTTTTTTCAATGGTCTGAAAGAACAGCTACAATGTGAACAATGTAAGGAATAAGTTACAGCGCGAAATAAAGGAAATGTTAAAAAATAATTATGTTAATTGAGGGTAACAGAAATTACACGATGCCTAAACCGGTATACCAAAAGACATAAAAAACATATCGTTTCGTAGAATGATAATATAAAGTGGTAGGACCAATTTAACTTCCTGAGTTTTTGGGAACACTCAGGTCCTATATCGACCAGGAGCACTGGAAAACATGTTGTGAGAAGAGTGTCTAAAAAAAACTAATAAAGAATAGCTAACTTTAATCGACTACTCAAACTTGTAACCCGTTGTTGCAATTCACATAAAGCTTTCCGTCGTGTGACCATTCCTTTGCAGATATTCTTTGCAGTCGTAGTAATCTGTTGTTCTTGATCAATATCCAAAGTTAAAAGTGATCTAAAATTTCAAACAAAAATTGAATATTCTCTATTACAGCTCTGTCAATAACTTCTGCTTGCCTAAAGATTATATAATTTCTTAAATTCAGCCAACTATCAGGTATTCAAAGGTGGCCTCATTGAGATGCAAAACTATGAAAGTCTTACTTCATCTGATCAGGAGAAAGTTTTCCGTTAGTTTCGAAAAAGAACATGCACTTTTTTGTATAATTAACCTGTTTTTTGTATTACATGTTGGCATTTCTGTCAATACATTTTCAGCACTCGCAATTTTCTGTTCTAGTTTTGTCAGGGCTCCCGTCAATTTATCAAAACGATGCATCTGGAAAATAATGAAAAGCATGTGCGGTATTGCATCAAATTTCTATCACAAACGCTAAAAACATCACAATTTCATGCTCAAAATAATTTTAATTCATTACATTGTTGAAATCTAACATCCGTCTACTGTCAAACAGTTCTCGATCGGTACTATTCGCAAGTCCCAACTGCTCTTCAGCTGAACACATACTCTCTTTCATTTGATTCTCTAAAGTGTCAAGCCATGATGCAACAACAGTTCGAACTTTCTCCAACTCTGATATTTCATCATCCAAATTGATGCCTACAACATAAAGTCAATACCATAAATATATAACTTTTTTTTTGTTTTGATTCCTAAAGAAATTATTGATCCCTCACACTAACCATTATTCCATTCCATCTGTTTTGCAAAGCTTTTTTTCAGATTTTGAAGCCAATCATTTTGTTCACAAAATTCGAAGAACTGTTGATCAAAAACGGTAAGTTTTTTTCGAAAATCTTCCCGTAATTCTGTGATCAGATGGATCCCTGCTTTCAACCGCTGGTGTTGTAGATGTTCCTGCATCTCTCGCTGTGGAACTGCTGAATCTTGTACTTCACTAGAAGGTTTTTCATGTAATTCATGTTCATGTAATTTTGACATTGTTGTTGCCTGTGCAGTCTGCGGCGTATTTACCTGAAATTATTTCTCATAACTAAAACTAGTAAAACTTATACTGCATTCGGACAACTCTATCAGAAATACTGAATGAACTACAATATAAAATTTCTGCTCTGTTAAAATATATAAAAAAATACAACTTCTGTTAAAATACCTAAACGTTGGAGAAGTTTCAAATAACTTCAAATTAGGTTTTTAACTAACTTTCAGACCTTTGGTTTTAGTAAGTGCAAACCTTTGCTTCCACTTGCAGCTGGGAAACATTCTGTTTTGGAATGGATATACTTTCAGAGCCTCGCGAATCTTCAGGGACTGGAATAGTTTGACATATTGTATCTGGCGAACTAGTACATGAATACTCACTCTGCATTACGTCAACCTTTGCTGCTATCGTCCCGTAAATTTCTGACGGCAAACCTTCTGGATGTCTAGAAAATAAATGCTTCTGGAATTTTGGGATTTGAATTAAAAACTTCTCAATGCAACTAATCGGATGAATGTTAATAAACAGATATTAACAAAGTAGGGAAATCTACATCTCGATATTCGTATCTTGAACTAAAGAATTAAATTATTTGGCAGTTAGTCTTTAGCATTTTGTGAACAAACTTTCTCTAGAAAAGGAACAGAAAACCAGATGCATACATATTAATGTTTTGGTGTTCGGCACGAGAAGATAATGCGTTGAAAGCAAGAAGAACTCCTTGAGACGATAACACCAAAACTGTAGGACAAGGAGGACGTTCCGCATTGTCGTCATTACCTATGACGCAGTTAATTGATTTCAGCCTTATTTGAAACTTTATTTGACATTTCTACGCTGTGAAAAATGCTCTTAACGAAGAAAACTTTTTTGCTTTTTGGAATTACGTATTTTATTTAATAAGGATGTTTCACAAAATAATCTACTTATACGGATATTTACTTTTTGGACTAAAACGAAAACTACAATCATTAGTCTCTGCAATGACATTAGATGCAAATAGCATACCAATCTTGATAGGAAGGACTGATGATATGTCGATAGAAACACCAATTGGAAAGGTTTCACGATGTTCACAGTCAAGAGGCATTTCAATTCGTCCATTATCATCCAAAGTCCAGATCTTCCATTCAGAGCCTATTTTACCTATTACTACTATCTGAAATAAAGAGCAATTCGAGAAATAGTTATCTTTAACACATTTATTTTTCAATTATTGACGTCATGCTGGATGATACTGCCAAAAATGCGAGATAGTTCTAAAGAAGAAAACTCTCGCTTTTTGGAACTGCGTACTTTATTTATTAAGATATGTTTTCTTTCTCCTCGAAAAAATCGCTTACCTCACTGGATCGTGACGAAGAGCACAATACCAATTTCCAACTCAACAGTTGTGTAAATTCAATTCGCTGATCGAAAATGCTTTTATCGCCACAGAAGTTAATATCATCGAAATGTGTCCATTGAGGTGGTGCATCCTTTTTCACACATAACTTTGTTATATCCACTTCCTGTGCTGTCTTGGGAGAATAAGCAATGAGAAAGTCGGTAGTTGCAAGCCAACTGATTCCGACGCAACGAAGAGCATGGTTTTTGTCTGCAGTGATAAAAAGACGGTTCTATGTATCGATAAAAGCTTTTCCATTAACGAATGTTTCGCCAGCTTAAGCTATGCTGCATTAAGTTAAAATGATCCAGTTAAAAAAACACCTTTTAAAGGAGGTGGTATCACGCGCACCAATGCCATTTCAGGTTTATACTGCTTTATATAACCCGACGTATCGCCTACGACCAACTGCTTCCCTTTTGGACTCCACCCTATACAAGTTACAACATTATCATGTTTAACTGTGCCAATCAAGGTTATCGAAGACGATTTCTGCAAAAACTTCACTTTTTATTATACCATCACGAAGTCAAACATTGAGCGTGACTTCCTTAGCATATGGTCACATCAAGTATCTATCTTATAAGAAAGTTCAATACGTTGCGGGTTGCGGGACCCGACCAATAAATAATAATGCGTTTTTGATTTGTTTTCAGTTTCTGAGATGCTTCCCAGCACTCGCCGACACTATTTAGTTGTTATAACTTTCATGTCACGACGGTATGATTAAGTAATATTTCAAGAATCCCTTGAAAAAGTATCATAAATATATTTTAAAAAAGGGCCCATATTTCGATTTAATCAGCACCATGATTTCCGAGTTGAAACAACATTCACGGAGTTAGAGAAAACTTTGTTAAAAGTGGACTACCTCAATATCAAAAGAATAACAGGATAACACGCCATCGGACGTAGCAACAGCAAATACAGTGTCCTGTTGTGGATTCCATTTTAAGACACAAGGTTGAGCATTTGGATCAGCAGAAAGTCGCAAATTATAAAGAGCTCCTCTCTGCAAGAAATCTCTATTCAGCATTATCTAATTATAAGGTTTCAATCAATTACAAGGATTCAAAAATTAAGGATCGAAAATCGAAACATGTATATTTTTGA
The DNA here is from genome assembly GCA_916381525.1 of Cercopithifilaria johnstoni. Lineage (NCBI taxonomy): Eukaryota > Metazoa > Nematoda > Chromadorea > Rhabditida > Onchocercidae > Cercopithifilaria > Cercopithifilaria johnstoni. The sequence continues at coordinate 9,660 of CAKAEH010001805.1, read as the reverse complement.
ACACACAAAGTGTTAATGGCAGTAGTGAATATGCAAAGTAGCAGTCTCTCTGAACATGCAAATTAGTAAGTAAGGATTGTAGTTACAAAATAAGACGATCATCTTGAACATATCACAAAAAGGACAAAGTCACGAAATCAGAATAAAAATAACTTTACAAGCCATTATATACTAAATAAACTAACCTGCTCAACATAATCAACAGCAAATGCACATATATCATAGAGATATACGAATGCTCCAAGTGCTGTTCGCACTGAGACCGATAACAGGCGACCTGAGCAGTTACAGGCTAGTGCAGTCAGTGCAATAAGCTGAAAGGATATTGGGATGCAATGCATAAATTTCTTAAATCAAGGTTAAAACACGTCCTGACTTCAATTATAATATAAGTGAATTAAAGATTTAATGGAAAAATAACTTGAAACCGGTATTGAAACTAGCACTGATGACTTTTGAATAGAAGACTGGAAACAAATTCGGACAGCTGGATGGATATCTTTTAATGTTTCAACAAATTTAAATCATAGTAATGAATTGGTTGCTGTGAAATGATATTTTGGCAAAATCCAAAATAAAAGAAACAACGAAAGAAAAGAAGCTACTCAGAATTCGAAATATACCTGAAGCGTTGATAAAAAGCTTTATAAATAACTGCGAACATAAATTAACCTGTTCAACTCGGAGATTTGTTACTTTCATCTGAATATCGGTCACTTCTACATTGATATCAGCTCCACTTTTTAACCGGTAAACATCACTGCTTCTTAAAGATATTAACTTATCACAGCCAGAAGCACAAACAATAATCCCATATCGCGATGAAACAGTAATCCAGGACGGACATATACTGTCGTACAATGCTATATCGGGCTTATCGAATACTCTTACACGTTGAAGTGCCCGGAACTGGAAATCCTGGAAAGAGTAAAAAAGTTCTTTCAATTACGAGAATGGAATGAATGTTATAACCTGCTAAATAAACTAGTTATAATGAATGCCAATTTTAAAACAGCACTTACTGAAATATCCACAAATGCATCTGCCATCTTTCTTCTTGCGTATCAGTTACACTCCATGAATAAATCTTTAAAGAATCACATTAAAATTTAAAATGTGATAGATTTGGCAAAATCGTTGGATGGACATGCAAAAAAATATACAAACAAAATATACGAACAAATGTATGTTTTATAATATATAAGCAAATAACCTTGTTAAGAATTAATAATAAAAAATTTTTACAAATAAAGAGAGTTCTCAAAGAAAATTGGGACGAAGCTACGACTTTGAAATGCAAGAAGTAGAAAAAAATGGGAGAAAGACAATTTCTAGGGTCAAATACAATGTCTTTGGCTTCACGTTTTCTGGATTATCAATCAGATTCTCTCTACTTTTCTGATATAAAACTGAGGAAAAAATTAAAAACTACCACTATATAGTCTGATTATTAGCAAACTTATCTCCACTGCACGACCAATTACCGCCGAACCGCGCAACCAACCTAAACTCGAATACTGATTGAGTGGTAATGCACAACGAAACAATAGCATCTCATCGACGTTGGTGGCCAGAACACACATCCAAAAATGTCATAAGTTAGCGTATGTAACGTGGAGTGAATAGAATGACGTTTTTTTCCAAAAAAATATTTTCTGCATGTGAAATTTATACTGTTTGTCATTTCCGCTGCAGAAATGAGAAGTTAAAATGGAAGATTCGATTTATTGCCATTGTAGTTTGAGTGACAGAGCAATACAGGTTGTGTTTATTCATTGGATATATTCCTTTTGCTTCCTACTATATCTTTTTCATTTATTTAACCAACCACTTTTACTACGCCTAAATTATTGTCCTTTTTAGTTTTTTTTACATATTCAATCGTTACAAACATTGATATCATCATAATGATAGTAATTTCAGAAATTCTCATTGACGAATTGGAAAATATCTTATCGGAGCACCTTAACCAGCAATTATTTTAGTATTAGCATATTTTAGAATATATCCATCCGTGACTGTGGTTTGTATGTAATAACATTATATTATATGAACGAACATTTGCGATTATTCACTGTTGTTTTTTTCTTTTCCACCAATCATATTTGTTTTTATTCTTACTTTATTATATTTAAGGTAAAATGGAGCCATTTAGTCTTCCAGTAACACATATTGGTAGAACAACAGCAACAACACTGAATTCAAACAAACTCCATAAAACTCAAAAGAAACTTGAAGAAGTGATAGAAATTGTTCGAGGTGATATTGATCGTATTATTGAGCGTGAAGGTCGATTGCAGAATCTAACCGCACGCGTCGGTGATTTTTTTTTTATAGAGTTTTGGAAATATTGAGTGCGGAAGAGTCTAAATCGTAATATTAATCATTTTAAAGTAATTTCACATTCACAGACTATATATTGCATATATTAATTTTAATTAGCTTTCCTTAATTGACCAACGAAAAGCAAAAAATTTCATTGTATATTTTCGTGTCCTACAGCGCAGCGTGCTTTAAAAAAATTTCTTTTTCAATTTTATAAATTTTAAGCGATTGAATTGAAAAATTCGCGGCAACATCGGTGATTCCATTGCTTCAATACTTTATCAAAATGATGATATCTTGTTCAAGCGATACTTTCCTCAATTGGAAGATGTAATTATCTTCTCTGTTCCTGTATTTTATATTCTAGACGAGATGGAGTCTCGAGCAGAACAGTTTTCGCGTAAGGCAGTTCAGATTAGACGTAATATGTGGTGGCGTAGTGTACGTTTAACGATGGCCATAGTTGGAGCTTGTATGTTATTCATTGTCGGTGTCATTGGTTAGCTGTCCGTTATTTTGAATTTGATTTTGAATTTATTCCAGTGGACAGTGAATGAATCTAAGTAAATGGTGTATTAAGCTTATCTTAAGCCTTACTTGAAACATTAGTTGTCGTACAAACGTACAATTCTGCCATCAGTATGAAAAACCTATATTGGCTTTTGTCAAACTTGATCTCTGCTGTTACAGTTAGCAGGAAGACAAAATTCTGTCCTCATACCAAAGATTTGTTTGTTGATAATTTTCGTGTTGTGTTGTGTTGATGATTTTGAAGATTTGATACGTACATAAGGGTTGCTGAGTAGTATTTGGAGTTCCTTTTTGGCAAATATCTATATGAATTTTTGATTGTAGTGCTTGAAACAAATCATTATTAATTTCAGTTCTTTCTATAAATGCGAAGAACGGCAAGGGTTTTGCATAGCATGCACGATAATTATGCCCAATTTGATTTTCTATGTATACATATACATATACAATTTAGTATTCGAATAAAATTATTTTCCAAACTTTACCAAGTTATTTATCTGAATAATACAAAGTACTCAACATTATTAGCTACTGATAGTACTCCAGAATCTTTGCTTAGAAGTAGCTTGTCAAATGGGGGCATTGCTGATATCAAATGAATATCTTTAAGAAATAGAAGTGTCGTTTTCTGTCTTAAAATTACAAAAAATATATCAATTTATTTTTCTTTATTAAAATATGAAAGTTGAAAAGACGCAGATAAATTATTAAAATCTTCTGTACATCGATGTGAAGGAGTTCATAATAATATGCATAGAATAATAAATTTTATCATAAAATAAATATAATAGATATACATAACATACATTTGTTGACAACAAGAATATTTAAATTTTTTAGGGATTTTACTGTAAAAAAAAAACCGATTTTTAAAATTTCTTTGTCATTAAACTTCAAAATTTCTCTTTATCTATATGAGTGATTCTGATGAAATTGTGCATTCATTTGCCATTTTTTCGTCTTTCTTATTACTATTTTCCTTCTTAACAAGTTCATCAATGAAAATTTAAATTTTAGAATATTAATCGAGAAAATGTAAGTTCTAGAATAATTCATTTGCAGTGCTATAAAATATGGAAGATAATCATGAAATATAATATGCAAGAAAATATCTTCCGAGAAGTTTTTGCAGTCTCGACATCTGGCACTTGTAACGTGACGTTTGGTTCAGAGGCGTTTATGCTGCTACTTTGCAAATCAAATTCTTCGGTAGCTAATGGTTCTATGTTATCTCGATGAGAACCTGCAACGTCGACTACCACTGCGGCTTGATTTTCATCAAAACCGCTTCCCTCATCCCGAAATTCATCCTAAATATTAGGCTGTCACGTTTTTGTAGGCGTGTAAAATCAGCCGGCTTGAAATACCATAATTTTACTGAAATAAAATTTAAATAATAGCTATTAACGATAATCAGGTTGACATCAATTTGCACTGAAACTTACCCCATCTTCATCATCAATGGAAAGGTATGAATTGCTGTCACCGCTCGCTTCGACATCAACATCAATGCTTTCATTATATAGCCATCTTCCTTCATAACTATCCAACAATCGATTCGAAAGCATAAGCAATTTCAATCTCTCAGTCAAGAATACGCCTAAAATTTCTAATGAAGTTTAAACAATTAAATTTTATAATGGTTTTGCAGTTTACTATGGGAATGAATATTACTGAGTTGTGCCTCGGTATAGTATCAGAATGAAATGAATCTTAAGCTAAAATTGAATAAATTTCTGGCGTATTAAAAAAATTAGAAAATGAAAAATCAAAATTTTACTAGAATAAAAAATTAAACAATATATTTGGAATTCATTGTAAAATTAATTTTTATTTTTACTCGTTGTAAAATTTGATTCAATACCACCATCGAATATTTCATTCACAGTCTTCAAATCATTCACTATTTTTGTACCATCCCAACAAGTGTCATCACTTGTTGCAGCTGACCAGGTGGAATTGATACATGAAAGTTGTGGACCAATTTTCCAGAATCCTCGAAATTCTTCTAGCTAGATAGCAAAAATATAAAGTAGACTGACATTAATAAGCGAACAAATAGACAGAATAAAAGTTTAACAGCTGAATAGTCTAAAATAACTGCTACTTATTTCAAAGTGATTTACTGATCCGGCCCATCATAACTGACCTTTCCGATAAACGAAGCAAGCAATTGTGATTGAGCATTTGTTAGGGCAGAAGAAAAATCAGGTAATGGTTCCGGTGATGTTTTGAATGTCGCAGTCTCGTGTTTTAATGACTGTTCGCTATCTTTCCGTAGACATTTACGTGCAATCTGAAATTTTTCGTAATTTATTATGGATCAATTTAGGTATTTTGAACGCCTATCGCTTAATTATTTTGAGCAGAATTTCAAATTTAGAATTTTATAGTCCAAATATTTAATGATATATAAAAATAATTCATTTTCTGCAATCTTTCCTTCCTAAAAACTGCCCCAAACCAAGCGATTAGACATAAATTGAGAAAATATCGGAGCCAAAAAATTAGGTTAGAATTCATATAATGCCTCAATTTGTCAAATTCGATCATTTTAAAAACATCAGTTCTTTCAAGATGTCATATTTGACAAAAGATCCAACAAGAATTAATTAATTTAAACAATAAACTCTTTCTCTGCATTGCGCTGTTTTCATGTTACAATAATCCATTTAGGAAAATTCATATTCACTTCCTAACTATTTCAGGAAAAAACCTTTTGGATAAAAGAAATTAATAAAAACTGATTGAATGAAATAACGTGAAATAACCTTGGAAGATATTGCTGGAATTTTTTCCTGAAATACCATAATGCTTTCAGAGATTTGCACCGCAAGTGAAATCAGGACAGCCATCACGTTATGTGGCCCACGTAGACGTGTCGCCAACTTTGTTAAAGTTTCTACAATAAATAAATTGAAGTGGGATAATTATAATCATCAAATTAAAATCATTATTTTTCAAATTGATATCTATGTTGCACATCAATATTAAAAGAACAATAAAAGAAATGTGAAGCAAAAGAAGAAGAGAATTATTTCAGATTCAAAATTTCAATGATCTCATACCTTTTGTTACTCATAAAATAATTTAATATTAGTAAAAAAAGTATAGATTTTAAAATTTTAATTCGTTAGTTATTTCTAAATTTCTCAATCATTACGATAAATCTGCTAATTTATAATTTTTTTCTTGAAGAAATTAATGAAATTTACTAATTAGTATTACATGTGATAATTTATTATTTATTCATCGGATTTCAATTATTTATTCCTTCCAAAAATAAAGATAAAGATGACCGTCTCATTTTGAAATTTTGGAAACAAAATCTTAAAATCTATATTTAATAACTTTAAAGATTAATCTTTAGCATAAGAACAATTAGTAATAATATTCATCTAATGGAGCCAATTTATATAATCTAATCAGGTATGTTCTGACAGGTAACAAATTTCAAAACCTTTTTTTCACTAATTTTTTCAACTGCCTATTTCATTCCTGAAGTTAATGCAATGTAATACAAAATGTAATCTAACGAAAATTAAAATCTTCCGATATTAGGAATCTTTTGCTTCCACCATCAAATTTGAAATTTAAGGATAAATACCATTATAGTTCACAACTTTTTGAATTTAAATGAAATTCAAATTATTTTATGCGTATTTTACATATTTTACCTATTATCTAATTTTACCATGCTATCTCGGATGCTTTTTCTATATCCTTCCGCGAATCTGCTCGATAAATCAGATGGATGGCCATATTTTCAAATTTTCAAATTATACAATTTGATCCAAATTCAATTACTATATCAGCTAATTTCCACATAATTATAGTAAAACAATCAAAGTAATATTTGGAAATGAATGCAGCAATGATTAATTGTAATTTAATTAAATTATTGATTTAATTTGTGTTAGCTAATCATATTTCATGGGAACATATAATTATTTAGCCAGTGAATAGGCTGATAATTGTGGTCAGTGATTAGTAATCGATAAGTGAAAAAGGAACAGAAATTTTTAACTGAATGTTTAAAATAGAAATAAAATTATGAAAAGGTCAGGGTGAAGATTTTGATGAAAAATAAAAATTTGTGCATTCATCAAAGGCATGAAATGAGGTAAGAAATTGTTAAAATTATAAGACATGCCAATAAATTGCTGCCACGTGTTCTCGATGACGATATAATCGGCGAAGCATTTGTTTATTGTATTGAAACAGTACATTTGACATGGTTTCAATGATTTGCTAAATGTAATCCTTTCAGCTGTCGGCAAGCAATGAGCACAATATTTCATTTGAGTTGCTGTAATTTGACAATCGCTTGGCAATTCTTTCTGAAATAGTTCGGGCTTACTTCGAGTAAATGATATATGCTTCCAGTCTTGGCCTCACCATTTTTTGAAATCTCAAATTTCGGTCAATTTTGGTAGCAAAATGCAAGCAGGGTTGCAACTGATTTTGTACGCTGAACTTGAAGCTTAGTAATAATTAATACTTTTGTTAATTTGATTATTATATTCTATTAGGAGGATTGTGGAATATTAACCTGTATGATATTCTGAAGAATATCAGATGATGACTTTAGGGCATGAGTTAGTGATCTCGCAGCTCTTAGACTTCTCTCAAGCTGTCGAATCATCTTCAACGGTATGTCACCGAATGCTTGTAATGCAAAAGAATTTTTCGAACAGTTAGAGTTATCCTCTTTAATTTCATACTAAAAAATCTAAACCAATAATTTCTTTGAAGTATCATTTTACTATTAATTGTTTCAATAAACTTTAAAAGACAAATTACGAATAGGAAATTGATAGATAAACTATTGTCTATTGTTAAAAATTTCATCAATATTTTTTTACATTCATATTTCATACTTTTGCAATATGTTTCAATATTTTTGAAAAATAAATTTCGTATCTCAATCGAAAATAAAATTTAACCGTTGGATTAAGAATAAGCAGCAAAGTTCGGAAGAGATCTAAGAAAAATCGATCTAAGATGGGTTTTAGGGAAATATACTTTTGTCCTGCGTAGAACTCTTGCAAATCGTCGAAAAATTTATCAAAGATCTAAAATCTGAAATATTGTCATCTCATTCACGTGGATGAAATTTATCAGAAATTTTTTTAGTTATGTTACCTACCGATTAATAATATTACTTAAATCTTTGATGACAAAAAAGCAAATTGGTAAGTAGCAGGAAATTCTAATAATTACAGATATATCTATTCAAAAAGTTAAACGTTATTATTCTTTTAGTGATGTTCGAAATTTCGAAGCTAAAAACCAAATGAGGGGGAGGGGGAGGTTGTTGTTGAATACATTGATGAAATTAGCACCTGCGCATTTGACTGATAAAGTGTTCCGTATGTCCGGGTGAACATTGCATGCAATTGCTTTCTCGATGCATCGATTCCTTCCTTGTATTGCTCTTAAAAATAATTTATCATTAAAGTTATAGAACTAACAAATAATCATTGCAAAAAATGCTGTACGATCATAATTTAACCTACGACAATTCCGCATGGTAAAAACTAATCACTTCTAAGTGTTACTGTAATTTTTGATCAAATGCTGTATATCTGTTCTCTCTCTACACATACTTCCCCTCTACATAAGAAACCTTTTTAAGCGACATTTTCTATGGTGCTCTTCTTACAGTAAATGATAATTACCGCATCCTGCCAGAGAAGTGAAATTGGTTGAATTCTCCAGAAAATTATAGCTCAAGATTGAAAATTTTTCTTATGCCATATGATTGATTTCAGATGGAAGAAAAATGGAAGACCGTCATCATTCTGGAAGACTACCACCAATTCTTCCTTTCTTGTATATCTTTTCCTCTTTCTCTGAGAGAGGGAGAGAGAGAGATACACATTTGCACTTTTAGGTTAACAAATTTTTGAATATTATATTAATTAATTAATTTTTGAATATTATATAAATTAAATATTTTTTAAATGGAATAGTAACGATAGATTTAAAATGTAAAACTTTCTTTTCCATAAGTTTCATTGCATTTATATACAAATTCAGCAAATATAGAAATTTTTGCTAAATTTTTTATAAAGCTGAAGATATCCATTGATAAGTGTGATATAATCTCTCAAAATGATGCAGAAAGTTTACATTTATTCTTATTTCAAAATTAGAAGGAATTTTTGCTTTGGAAAATCGATGCTTTTTAATTATAAATAGTAACCTATCTGATTATAATAGTAAATATGAATAAATGAATAGGATAAGAATGGGAAGAGGAAAATTGATATTCATTTCAAAGTTTGAAAAATTGTTTAAAAGCGTACTATCGAAGAGTTCATAGTGATAATAAAGTGATTGCTTCAGTGCAATAATCCTGTCTTGATAAACAGTCGCCAATTCTTGTTTCATCTTATTAAGCATAATAGTTTCTATTTCTTTCGTACAACAGCTTCCATTGACTAATGATAATATTCCCGTACACACTGATAGATTCACATCTGCATGCAATAGTTTTGCAGCGCTTGAATGCAATTACAAAATTGAGTTGCTTTTTGAAAAAAATGAAATTATAATAGCATGTTTTCTTCATATTTCCTTCTCCTTTGATTTAGTTTATATTAATTTCTTAATTGGATTAATTTGATTTTCAACTTTTAATTATTTCTAATTCTATTTTACTTTATTTAATTTAATTCTGTTCAAATTAGTTCACTACTTATTCAAGTGTTACATGAAGAAGCTGTAAAATATGATTTACTGTTAAACTAAATGATTGTTCTCAATTGTTATACATTCATTCGCATTTTGATATATATA
>CAKAEH010001804.1:0-28443 GCA_916381525.1 Cercopithifilaria johnstoni | reverse complement strand
AATAATAAATTTGAACTTAAAATAATAAACTTAAAATAATTGAAATAATAAATTTGAACTTAAAATAATTGAAATAATATATTTAAATTCGAAATAATAAATTTGAATTTAAAATAATAAACTTAAAATAATTGAAATAATAAATTATAATTCAAAATAATAAATTTGAATTTAAAATAATTAGCTTAAATTTAAAATAATAAATTTGAACTTAAAATAACAAAATTGAAAGAAATAAGTAATTGGAAGATTGTTTGTCGTTTTGATATTATTTTAAAATTTTTGATCGAATATTAAAACAATTGAAAAAAACGAATTAAGTTAAAATTAGATTAAAAAATTTTTATTAATATTAATCAAATTAATAATTTTCTAATGGATTAATTTAGCCTAATGATAAGTGAAGTGATAAGATAATAAGTAAATATTTTAATTTTTTGAAATGACTAAAATTAGTATTAGCATTTTACATTCTAATTGATTAATTAGAGCATTTAAAACAATTGAAATTATATATTTGTTTGTTTTTTTTATCTTTTCTTTTTATCCTTTTATTTTAAATTTTAAATACATTAAATAATAAATTAAAAAATCAAAACAATACGAAATTTAATAAATTAATTAAATTTTAATTATACCAAATAATAAATTAAGAATCAAATAAATATGAAATTTAATTAATTAAATTTTAATTAACTGAATAGTAAATTAAAAATCAAAAAGCAACACCAAATTTAATAAATTAATTAAAATTTTAATTACATTAAATAATAAATTAAAAAAAAATATATCTATGCGATAATAGTAAATAAATGAAATGATTGAATTGGTAAAATTTCTGATAGAACTTGCCAGCGTAATAATATTTTCGTTAATCGATTGACTGAGATAACTAATAAGTAACAAATAGAAATATAATATTTTGAAATGACCGATAAAATAAATCATAAAAGCTATCAGAGAAAGCGATTAGTTTGATAGTTAAAGATGAATGTTTCCATTTAATTGCAAGATGTTAGAATTTGAATGAATTACTATTATTAATCTATTAGGCGTATTAATATTCATATTCATTGAGATGCTTAATTATCGGGAAAATATAAAAAGTAATTTTTTGAATACAAAAAAGAAAAACAAATAAATAAATAAACAAATTAAAATGTAAAAGGGAAAAATATATAAAAATTTTAAATTGTACCTTTATGCCATAACTATATGTATAAATTGTACCTTTATACCGTAACTATATGTATAAATTGTACTTTTATACCATAACTATATGTATAAATTATACTTTTAGACCATAACTATATGTATAAATTGTACTTTTATACCATAACTATATGTATAAATTATACTTTTAGACCATAACTATATGTATAAATTGTACTTTTATACCATAACTATATGTATAAATTGTACCTTTATGCCATAACTATATGTATAAATTGTACCTTTATGCCATAACTATATGTATAAATTGTACCTTTATGCCATAACTATATGCATAAATTGTACTTTTAGACCATAACTATATGTAAATTGTACTTTTATACCATAAGTATATGCATGAAATGTAAAAGCTAAAATTTTACACTCTTAAATATTTGATATTATTTAATAGAGGTTTTCCTGCTGAAATTCTACATATGATGGAATAAATCTATGCAAAATTGACTTTAAATATATATATATAGACTTCAGTGATTGCTAACATTCAATAATTTTCATACCTGTAATTATTATTTTAAAGCTTTTTTTATTTCTATCAAATTTAACAATGAATAGAATTTAACGTTTAATTAATTTTAATAACATAATATTTAAAATTAATTTTTCTATGTATAGGTAATATTCAGTGATTGTTAACATTCAATAATTTTCACACCTGTAATAATTATTACTTTGTTTATAAAATTGCTAACTAATTAATATTTATCAAGTTAAAAAATGTAAATAAATTTAGAAATGTTTTTTTTTCTATTCTGTCCATTAAGCAATCAATTTAAGCAATAGGAATTAAATGAATTATATTGAAAGAGTGGTAAAAATTAAAATATGAAAAAGCTGTCAGGAAAATAATTTGAAATTAAATATGATTAATCATAATGAATTAATCGAATGGGATATTAAAAATGAAGATAGTGGAAATGTTATTTATTATTCAAATTCATATATATGTATATATTTCAACTTTTTTACAGCTCTTCAAAACAATTCGTCTAATTCGTATTGTTTAAATTAATTGCAAAAACAAACAAAATAAAAAAATATTTCAGAATTCATATATTTCTAATTTGATAGATATTAATCAGTTATCAGTTAATAATCAAAATAGTAATTATAGATATAAAATCATATATATATATAATATATATACATAAATTTGAGTAATAACATTTTCCTTCATTCGTAATATTTTATTCGATTATTTCATTTATTTGATTAAATATATTAAATTCCAATTTATTTTTCCGATATATATGTGTATGTATTGGTTCAAATATCTCCAATTTGATTCGATTATTTCATTTATTAAATTAAACATATTAAGTTCCAATTTATTTTTCTGATATATATATATGTATATAAATTTTAACATTTCTAATTTGATAGATATTAATCAGTTATCAATTAATAATCAAAATAATGATTACATATATGAAATCATATATATATAATATATATACATGAATTTGAGTAATAACATTTTCCATCATTCGTAATATTTTATTCGATTATTTCATTTATTTGATTAAATATATTAAATTCCAATTTATTTCTCTTATATATATGTGTAATTTCACGAAATATATGAAAATATTATTTTTTTAATATATTTGAGTTTTTAAGTTCTTGAATTTAAGTTATATATTAAAAATTATATTTCAATAAATTATCTGAAATAATAATACTTTTTTCCATCCTAAAGAAGTAATGGAATTAAAGAATTAGAGAATTAAAGAATGGAAACGAAAAGAAAAAAGAGCGAAACATACAGTTTTAATTGTTTGACGTAAATCATTATCGACAACACATGAAATACTACGTGCCGGAATATTTTCAGCAAATTGATTTCTATCAGAATTGATAACATCCGAATTTGACAATGATGAATTCGTGGTGATAATATGTGGATCATCATCAATCGTAATAATGAACATTTCACGGCAATTAAAATTTTCATCAAATGATGAAATTGATGGACTGTATGTATCAGCATCATCTGTCTCCGCCTCCGTATCCAAATGCTCCCGTAATCTTATGATTTCCGATTTTGGACTTCCATTAATAATATGTAAATTAGATTTCGACATATTTTTGCATAATTCATTAGCAATATAACCTAAAATAAGAAATTCTCATCAAAGAAAAGTTTCTTTTTCTTCAATTATTTTAATGGAATTTTATTAAAAATTAACATAATATTTTAAATGAATATGCCTTTTTGAGATTGTAATTAACTTTTATAGCAGTAATATTATTAATTACTTTATTGGTTAATTAGGCATTCAATAAAATTTTATTAATTTTAGAAGAACGATGAAAAAGGACGAAGAAAAAGCGCTGCAATGAAATACATTGATATTCGACATTGTTGAAAAATGTGAATTGTTTTGCTTAAAATATTCAAACACTTTTTGATTTACATAAATCAGTTCGTTAAAATGGGCTGTCAAGAAAGGCGCAGAAGAAAAACAAAAGAGAATTAATCATTATCATTATGAATTATTGATAATTTAAGAGAATGATAAGCTCATTTTCATATATTTTCCACACAAATCTATCATTCAAAAGAAAAACAAAAGAGAATTAATCATTATCATTGATAGTTTGAGAGATGATAAGCTCATTTTATATATTTCCCACACAAATGTATTATTTCCGCTTTTTTTTAAAATCGCTTTTTCCTATTCTTTATATTTATAGAAATATATTTTATCAAACAAAAATGCATAATTAATTAGTTAGCTAATTAGTTGAACTGATAAGTTTGCTTATATCCAAAAAAATTTTCTGTCAACAATTCGATAGTTAAAATTATCAAATAAAAAATTAACATTTAAATAAAAGGTTGATATTTTTGAAAAAATTTCGTTTTCTTAAATATTAAAAGAAAATTTTATGCTAAGTATCGATTGATATAAAATTTGCCTATTATCACCAATTCAAATAGTTATTTGATAAAATGATTATTTAAATTTTCTTTTTATTTTTTTCCTAGAACTTCACTAGCATTTACTGTTATCATTATTGTCAAAGTTTTTATTTACCTTTTTTAAATTCACATTTTAATTATTTGGAGTTAGTTTTTTTAATTAGTATGATTAATGTTGTTAATGCTAAGCATCGATTGATATAAAATTTGCCTATTATCATCAATATGATATCTGATAAAATGGTTATTATCATAATTTAAATTCCCATTTTAATTACTTACAGTTAGTTTTTAATGTTTATTTTTTCAGTATGATTAATGTTGCTAATGTTAAGTATCGACTGATATAAAATTTGCCTATTATCATCAATATGATATCTGATAAAATGATTACTATCATAACTTCATGATTATTGTCATTATTTGATTATTTCCACATTGCAATATAATGCAAACAAAATAATGCAAATTTTCAAGCAAGCAAAAGTTTGCAAAAGAAAAAGATAAATTATAAAATCGATCATAGAAAAATGATAAAATAAGCAAACAAAGAGAAAAAGGAAAAAGCAACAAATCTAATAATCGTATATATTTGCGAAAATTTGTCGCAAATATATGCGACAAATTTTAATCGTATACGATTAAATAAATACGCGATAAAAATTAACGAATAGTGCATTAAATAAAAATAAAAGCTAATTTCGCTAAAACTAAAAATAGCAGAAAATTTAAAAGTTGAAAAATTACTTTGCCATTTATATTCAGTTGAGTAATATTGCAGAAAAAAGTTTTTTTGCTCTGAAAGCAATATGTATGATAAATGATTGATCGGTAAATAAGTCCATCATATGATTTATTAAACTATCATTTCGATATTTTCATTTGTATTACTACCAATTTATTAATATGTATCACTAATATTACTAATATTAATGAGTATTACTTAATATTATTAATATGTATTACTGCCAAATTACAAATTACTACCAGTGCGTTTTAATATGTATTACTATTACTACCAAATTATTAATATGTATTATTATCAAATTACAAATCACTATCAATACGTTTTAATATGTATTACTATTACTACCAAGTTATTAATATGAATTACTAATATTAATATGTATTGCTTAATATTATTAATATGTATTACTGCCAAATTACAAATTACTACCAGTGCGTTTTAATATGTATTACTATTACTACCAAGTTATTAATATGAATTACTAATATTAATATGTATTGCTTAATATTATTAATATGTATTACTGCCAAATTACAAATTACTACCAATACTGTTTTAATATGCATTACTAATATTATTAATATTAATATGTATTACTAATACTAATATGTATTACTTAATATTATTACTGCCAAGTTACAAATTACTACCAATGCGTTTAAAACTGTCAATTAAATTTAATAAATGCAACAGCATAAATCTAAGAAAAATTTTAAAGCATTATTTGATAAATGAAATTTTAAAAATAAACAATCATTTGTTTAAATAGAATTCTTATGATAACTTTTGGAACATATCAATCGAAAATAAACATTCTGATAAAAACAATAGGATTCTTCATCGTTATAATAAAACGTTAATAATCTAAGAAATGAATGTTAAATTTGAAATTTTCAAAATCATAAATAACACCCAAATTTAAATGAATTTTAAAAAGACATTTCAACCTTTTTGCTGATGGAAATAAGGCTGTTAGAATTATTTCAATTTTGCAGCTAAAAAAGAAATAAATATTATATATGAAATTATTAAATGTGAAATGAAATATATAAAATTTTATGAATTTTCATTTGTTTCTAATTTTAGCATATTTAATTAAAAGTAAATTTCATTTTTTCTTAATTATTCTTTTTCCTATTTCTCTGCAAAAATTCCGTAAAGATATACCAAAATTAAAAAGAAATTAAAAATTAAAAAAAATTTATGTAATTTTAATTTCACATAATTAAAAAAAAAATTTCCTATAATTTTATAATACAAATTAATTTCATTGTTTTTTTATGTATAAATAATACTTTTGAAGTATAATTTTATTAGCAAAAAAAAGGTAAGAATTAATAAAAACAAAAGTTGTGATGTAATTAAAAATTTTATTTCACTTACTATACTAATTATAAAATTACAATTACACATAAGTTTAAAGGAAACAAATTATTAGAATGAGTGAAAATGAATTTTGCAGCACTATTCTTTTATTACCTTTAACTTATTCGAATTCGTTGGAATCTTTTTATTTTGCTAAATATTTTTCAAAGTGTCACCAAATAGTTAAACTTATTTAATTCGAAAAAATGTTGAAAAATTTGATGAAATGAAATAAATATTTGAGGGAAATAATTTGCACGGAAAAACGAAAAATTGGAAGAAAAATTTTTTGAATATATTTGGAAGTTAATTTAATACAATTTTACTTCGCTTATATATTTCAACAAATAATGCAAATATTATAAATATTATGAATGGATAAGTTGTAATAAATTAAAATGCTAAAATTTCAATTTTCAAAACGAAAAAAAAGGTGGTATAAAATTTGCTTATTACTTTGTCATTTACTATTAAACAATACGAATAATAAGTTGTAATAAATTAAAATGCTTAAATAATAGATTAAATCAAATAATAAATTAAAATAAACTAAATAATAAATTGAAATAAATTAAGTTCCAATTTTCAAAGAGAAGAAAAAGATAGCATAAAATTTGCATATTACCTTATTAATTACTATTAAAGAATATGAATGATAAATTGTAATAAATTAAAATGCTAACTTCAAATTATTTCAAATTTCAATTTTCAAAACGAAAAAAGGTAACATAAAATTTACATATTACCTTATTATTTACTACTAAAGAAATTACAAAAAATAAAAATTAAATGAAATGGTTGGTGTGAAAGATATCATACAGCAAATAATGGATACATTATAAGCATTATGAATGATAAGTTGTAATAAATTAAAACGCTAACTTCAAATTATTTCAAATTTCAATTTTCAATTTTCAAAAAGAGTAGCATAAAATAGGTAGCATAAAATTAGGTAGCATAAAATATTTTACCTAATTATTTACTATTAAAGAATATGAATATTACCTTATTATTTACTAATATGAATATTAACTTATTATTTACTATTGAAGAATATAAATATTACCTTATCATTACCTATTAAAGAAATTACAAAAAATAAAAAATTAAGATGAAATGATTAATGAAAAACATATCATATGCTATTATCGATTTCAAATTTTTATTACAGTCTTTTTCCATTTGTAAAATTAATTTCATCTCAAAATATTACATTTCCTTTTATTTAAAAAATTCAATACAATTTTTGCAATTTTTCTCTTCTCATTAAATTTAGTAATAAAATAAGAGAGAAAATCGGAAAAGGAATGGAAATAATAAAGAAGAAAAGAAAAGAAAAGAAATAAGGAAAGATAAAAATTTTCTTCCGCAAATTTTTCATTTCAGTCTTATTTATATATATATATATATATGTGAATATAAAAACTAAAAATTATAATTTATTTAATAATTTTTGTAAATTAAATTGCAAAAGAAAGAGAAAAGAAAAAAAGAAAATAGAAATGATCAACTTTTTTTGATAGAAAAAGAATGAAAAGAAAGGGAAGAGAAAGAGAGGATTGTTCCTCCTAAAAAACAGAAATAATCATTCTTTGTTACGAAAGAATGAAAAGAAAGGGAAGAGAAAGAGAGGATTATTCCTAAAAAACAGAAATGATCAAATTTTTTTTGATACAGAAAGAATGAAAAGAAAGGGAAAAGAAAGAGAGGATTATTCCTAAAAAACAGAAATGATCAAATTTTTTTTGATACAGAAAGAATGAAAAGAAAGGGAAGAGAAAGAGAGGATTATTCCTAAAAAACAGAAATGATCAAATTTTTTTTGATACAGAAAGAATGAAAAGAAAGGGAAGAGAAAGAGAGGATTATTCCTAAAAAACAGAAATGATCAAATTTTTTTTGATACAGAAAGAATGAAAAGAAAGGGAAGAGAAAGAGAGGATTATTCCTAAAAAACAGAAATGATCAAATTTTTTTTGATACAGAAAGAATGAAAAGAAAGGGAAAAGAAAGAGAGAATTGTTCTTTTCTCTTTTTTTTTTCTTGCCTAATTTATTAACTATTTTAAACTAATTAGTGAAAACGAATTGAAATGAAATGAAACGAAACGATCATTGATTGTTTTTTAAATTAATTTAAAATTTAATTTTTTATTTTAATTTTTATTTTCAAATTATATTTTTGAATAAATTAATTTTTTGAAAATAAAAATTTTATGCAAAAAATGAAAATATTTTTTTTGATGGAACTTTTCCTAAAATATTTTATAACATTTATTTTTTAAAACTAAATTTTGTTCATACATTTTCTTTTGAAATGATTGCTATATCTTTTTCTTTTTTCACGATAGAAAGAGAAGACATTTCTTATCCGATATTTTCCATTTATACAAAATTTTCCCGAGAGACAAAGAGAGAGAGAGAGAGAGAGAGAGAGAGAAAGAGAAAGAATAATAGAGGAGATGATTTGAGAGAGTGAAAAAAAAAAGGATGATGTAGAAAGAGAATATGAATTGGATATATGTAATAAAATGTAGGCATAAAATAGAAAGGAAAATTAATGTATTATTTATTTTATATATCTTCAATATCAAAAAATTAGTATTCCTTCAAAGTTTTCAAATTAAAATCACAAAATTAGCATTTTCAATAGAAAAAAAAACAAAGGAAAAATCGCATTTTGAAAATTGCTCAGTAAACTGAAATATATGAATGTATTGGAAATAGCAAAATAAAGAATGAAAAAGTTGAAATTGAAAGAGAAAATTGGATTTTTGAAAAATTTTTCAAAATAACAAAATTGATACAATTAATTGTGCTAGCAAATAGAAGGAAATAGTAAAACAAAAACAAAAGAATTATATTTGGAAAATTTGGAGAAATGGTAAATCATTTCAAATTTTATCACTTTGATCAATTCATTTTAATTTTATCACTTTGATTGATTCATTTTAATTTTATCACTTTGATCAATTCATTTTAATTTTATTACTTTGACCAATTCATTTTGATTTTATCACTTTGATTAACTTATTTTACTTTGATCAATTTATTCTGTTTGAAGAAAATTGTAAAAGCAAAAGTTATCAAAATGATACTAATAAATGGTTATGATAGTTCTAATGATAACAGATATTATTTTCATCAGTGATGTTTATTTTTATTCTGAAACAATTATTATATTAAGAATTTTGAAGCTTAAAGTTTGATTAAAATGAAGAAAAGAAAATAATGCAATGAGAATTATTAGAATTCAATAATTATTAGAATTGTAGAAATCAAATTACATCAACAATAGTAATGTTGTTCTGATTTATAAGTTACTATTGCTGATGTAATTTTATTTTTATTTCACTTCATAATTTTATTAATTTCATTAATGAAATTAATTCGCTTCATGATTTCATTAAAGTAATAAACGAATTGTTTACAAAAAAATATTTTATAAGAATTGCTTACACAATTATAATAACAACATTAATTCATCTTATTATATTCCAACTGTTCATTAGCAATCGATGATCAACGAAATATTTATCATAAACCATAAATAATTATAAATAAACGAAATGAAATTTTTTTTTCACAAATTTTTACTATCGAATTTTTTTAATACAAATTATGCATATTATATTTGAAATTATGTGCCTAAAATAATTAATGAATTAAATTAATTTTTTAATAATTATTTATTTCAGCAATTTTACCGAATCATTTTATAGAAATTAGTAATAAAATTCAACAGTTGTAGTAATTATATTATATATTATTTTATTATAACTTATCAAAATAAAATATAATATAATATGTATCTTTTTTTTTAATTTTAATTAAAATCTATAACTAAAATTTCAACAATTTATTCTATTTTAACATAAACTATAATTGTTAAATTTATAAATTACCATATGTTACAGTAATAAAATTTATTTTCGCTTTTATAAAAAATATTTGAAAGTGATAGTTTTGTAGATGATTAATTTATTGCAAAAGGAAATATTAAACTATGTTGAATATGTGAAATTTTAATGTAAGCTATTGTAAGCATGAATGATGATACGATAAAATAGCATCTATATTACTGTAGCAGCATGAATGGTAAAGTAGCACTTATGTTACTAAATCAGCATGGATGGTAAGGTAGATTTATATTACTGTAGCGCATTAATGGTAAAGTAGCATTTATATTACTGCAGCGATAATGGCAATAATGATGCAGTATAGTTTAACATTAAAAATTAAAATAATGTAAATAAATTTCATAACGGATATTATTAATATTATTATCATCGAATACTCAATTTCCAATAATTTCTAATTTCTTAATTTTCCCAAAAATCATGATTTTATTTTACATCCAATTTCTACTACTTATTGTTTCTATTACTGCAAATTTTGAAATATTTTTTAAAACACACTAAAATAATTCTTTTACGCTTAGATGCCTAAATAAATATTTATCGTTTAAATTTAGCTTTTTAGCTTCTACTTTTTCCCACGTTGTTGTAAATAACTTAGAAAAAAAGTAATTAAAATTAAGTAAAAATTATATTCAGAAAATAAAATTTAATAAGATTGGAAAAAACTAACTTAGAAAAGATCTAAATTAATAGGTAATGAGATGATATTTAAGGTAAAAAGATACGATAGCAAAGAATTTTATCAAATTTTAAATTTTCTCATAAATTCTATTGTTGATCATTTTCACAGTTAACATATTTCAATTATCGTTGTATAAATTATCATCATTTTACTAATAATAATGATATATTTGGTTTTCTTCCTTTTTCTATCACGACGTGATACGTTGTAATTCCTGATCTTATTTTATCCTACCCTTTAATTCATGATCGTAATTCCTGATCTTATTTTATCCTACCCTTTAATTCATGATCGTAATTCCTGATCTTATTTTATCCTATCCTTTAATTCATGATCGTAATTCCTGATCTTATTTTATCCTACCCTTTAATTCATGATCGTAATTCCTGATCTTATTTTATCCTATCCTTTCACTTACATTTATCCTTTTCAATCAAAGAAATATGCACAACAATAAATGATTAATTTCTCAAACAAATAAATAATTATTGATTTGAGAAAGAATTCCAAGAAATGACTGCATTAATAAAAAATGTATAAACAAATAAAATTTAAACAAATAATCTTTTATTCATAAATTTGTATATTACCTTCTCCCTCTCTCTCTCTCTCTCTCAAGAAAATGAGAATTTCATAATTTACATTTGAAATGAAAATGAAATAACCATCAACAAATGAATACTAAAACTAACAAGTAATTAAAATACAATCAGATTTACTTAATAGAATAGAATAACTTCAAATTATATTAAACTTAATATTCCTATCTTTTATCAATAATATATTACAATTTAAATTAATTATTCGTAAATCATTTCAATTCCGAAAATGAAAATTTACTACTGTACTTGATCTGAAATATTGAAAATGCTTCCTTCGCCATTTTTCATTACATCCTAAAATAATATACAGTAGACATGTATCATCACGTAGAACAATAGCGGTTATGAAATGGATATATCATATATAATACACGCAAAATTTTAATACTATTCAAGTATTAAATATTGATTATTAGTTGCAAATTTTTATTAAATTAGTTATACTTATTGATAATGCTTAAAAAATAATTAATTAAGCTATAAATAACAATCGATTAATTATACATATAAAAGTGCATAAGTTGAAAAAAAGTATTACCACATTTTTTTTCATAGAATTTATAAATTATATGAAATAGATGAATTATTTTGTACAAGCGAACAGATTACTAATTATTTACTCATTAGTTTGAAACAATGACAACAACAGAAACACCTTTACCTTATTTAATATTATAATATATTCTCCATTTTAAATCTGTTATTTGTTTCACGTAATTATATTTCTACTATGTCGAAATATAAATTTTATTTTCTCATCAATGAATTATTTTATTTTTTTTGAAAATTATACAATTCACATAAGTTATATAATTATATAATTAGTGTAAGTTATATAATAAAAATTATATAATTCGTATAAGCGTAATTCATGTAAGTTTTCAGCTCTCTTCAAACATTCTGAATGAAATGAAAAATCAATTAAAAAATACTTAATAAAGTGTTAATTATATTTTTACTAATTTGAATATATTTTACTTTTTATATTTCTATTATTTCAATAATATTTCTACAAACTTTAAAGGAAATTTTTAAATTGACAATTTTACAATTTTAAAAATTAATTAAAAAGCTAAACAAAAATTAGAATACGGCTTAAAAAGTTTTTTTTTGAAAGAAGCGAAAGCTTTAATATAAATTTTGATTTTCCGTTTATATAAATTGGAATTCATTTTGTTTCGATGCAAAAAGAAGAGGAACTTTTAGGGAAGTGAACCATTTCAAATTGAGTTAGAATATAAATGATATATTTCTTCTGAATACCTTAACTTTTTTAAAATGCAAAAAAGGGAAACTGTAATATATTTTAGGGAAGTGAACCATTTCAAATTGAGTTAGAATATAAATGATATCATTCTTCTGAATACCTTAACTTTTTTAAAATGCAAAAAAGGGAAACCGTAATATATTTTAGGGAAGTGAACCATTTCAAATTAAGTTAGAATATAAATGATATCATTCTTCTGAATACTTTTAACTTTTCAAGAATGCAAAAAAAGAGAAACTATAATGTGAATTCTGATTTTCCTTTATGTAAATTAAAATTTTTCTTATTCCCAAATTACAAAAGAAAAAAGGAATATGAAAATTTTTTCTTAATCCATTTGAACATTATTAAATTTTTAATTTAAAATAACTAAAAAAAGAATTATGTTATTTCGCTTTTGCTCAAATTCAATACAGTAAGAAGAATTATTAAGTAGAATTCCTTTTTTTTTTAATTTTGGTAATTTAATAAATTCATTTTCATTTTTTGAATAATTTAAATTCAAACCAAAAAATTAGCGTCGAATATTTTTTGTATGAAAAATGGATTTCAAACCAAAAAATGCACGTCGAATATTTTTTGTATGAAAAATGGATAATAAAAATTTTCAACGAATATATATGTGTGTTGTTGTGTGTGTGTGTGTGTGTGTGTGTGTGTGTGTGTGCAAGAAATTATGCATTTTCATCTTAATTATTTTCAAAGAAAGTTGCAAAAATTCAAGAAGTTATAATCGATTAAATATTTCTTTTTGCATTTTTAATTATCTCAAAAATTCGTTTTTAAAATAATTCGTTTTGATTTTACTTTTCACACACATACACTTCGTCAATTGTTTTTTCTCTTTCTTTTAATTAAAAAAAATTTTTGAGACAATTAAGAAAAATGCAAAAAAATATTTGGCTGTCTACTTTTTGTACGGAACAGCCTGCTAAGATAATAGCATAAAAATTAATCAATCTAATAAAATTTTACACAAAAATTGATATTGAAATTTTTCATGAAATTTTTTAAATTTAAATAAAATTAAAATTATAATACTCATTCATAATTAAAATACTCATAATTATTATAATTATACTCATAATAACTCATTCATTAATTAAAATACTCATCCATAATTAAAATTTTTGAAATATTTAAATGAAAAAAAAAGTTTAAAAATTTTCAAAATATTTTCTTTTTACACCTAATATCATAGTAAAAAGGGAAACATTGAAATGAGACCAAAACAAAGAAAAAGAAGGAAATAACAAGTGGGAATGTTACATTGACATTGTGATAAACCATTGTCAACGATATGTATCAAAATAGCAAAACGATATGCATAATAAATCAGGCAGTCTCTATTTTTTTTATGAATACCGGATTTCGTTTCAGTTTTTCTTTTTGGTTAATTTTTTCCTTATTATATTTCAAATGATTCAAATGATCTTTATTCTTACTAATTTTATAAATTTAATATATATGTTTGATTTCAAAGAAAGTATGAAAATCAATATGTATTAGTAAATTTTAAAATTATACGGTATTATGATGTAATTGATAGAATTCAAATATTTGACAATGAAATTATTATAACTGCTAAATTTAGCTAAGAATCGATTATTTCGATATTTGAGAGCTAAGAGTCGATTATTTCGATATTTGGGAGTTAAGAATCGATTATTTCGATATTTGGGAGTTAAGAATCGATTATTTTGATATTTGGGAGTTAAGAATCGATTATTTCGATATTTGAGAGCTAAGAGTCGATTATTTCGATATTTGGGAGTTAAGAATCGATTATTTCGATATTTGGGAGTTAAGAATCGATTATTTCGATATTTGGGAGTTAAGAATCGATTATTTCGATATCTGAGAGCTAAGAGTCGATTATTTCGATATTTGGGAGTTAAGAATCGATTATTTCAATATTTGAGAATATTTAGTTATAAATCGATTATTTCGATACTTGAGAATATTTAAATAGGAAAAAATTAAATTCTAGTAAAATTTAATTAGTAATATATAGCTGGAACAAATAATAATAATAATAATAATAATAATAATAATAATAATATTTTCTATTTAATAAAATAATTTTTAAAAATTTTATTTCAAAATTAACTTGTATATTTTTTAAAACAAAAGAAATCAATTAAAAAATTTTGTAACAAAATTAATTAAGTGAAATTAATTTTGTCATAAATGTTAAGAAATCAGTTTAAAAAAATGATTGTGAGGAATGAATCGGCTAAGTAAGACATCTACTTTTCCTGCACATCTGTTAGATTTCTCTCATAAAAAAAATTAATCAATATATTAATCGGAATTTCTGATTTCTTTTATTTTAAGATTCAATAATTTCATGCCATATGGCAAAAGAAATTTATTTTGCCCAAAAAAAATTTTATTTAAAAATTAAAAATATAAATTTTCACTTTTAAAATGTTTATATTTATTGAGAAAAATTTGGAATGGATCTTTCAAATTTATATTATTACATTTATTTTATAGCATTTTATAAATGTTGAAAATTACAAAAAGAAATAGTCTATCTAAAATTTACGGGCTTACATTCGATACACACACATGATGATATGCATTTATTTCGTTTTTTTCTTCAAACAAAATTTTTTAAAAACAAAAAGTTTTTCAGAGATCAGAATCAATAATTAATAATTATTAATTAGCAAATAATAATCGGTAACTAATAAACAATAATCAATAATTGGTTAGCAACAATTGGTAATTAATCGTTTGTAATAATAGTAATAATAATAATAACAATAATAATAGAACTAATGATAATAATAATGATAATAACAATAACAATAATAGTTATCCATCAACTGAAATAACAGTTAGCTTAAAAAGTATCTATTATGAATTTAGACATAACAAAATTAAAATTGATAAATTTGTTAATAACAATATAAAATGAAATTATGTATGATAACAGTTTTATGAAATATTATTAATCAATAATATATTATATTTGTTCGTTTATTCATATTGTTTACTAATTTCAACTTTTAATTCTATCAATTTAACACAAATCAAATTTGATAAGGTTTGTTGATACTATTATCATTATTATTCTAATAATTAAATATCAACAAATAGGAATGTAATATAAATAACGATATTGAGCAACAAATATATCACATAATTCAACAAATTCATATAATCAAATAATATTCATTCAATTACAAAATTTCAATCAATTTCGATGAAAAAGATAAAAATAAAAAATTAATTTTATTAATTAGTAATTAAGAATAATTAATGTGTGCATTAAAGGAAGGCATTCATCTTGTCATTTTCTTGTTGTCGAGTTGATTCAGAACGAAAAAATGCACTCACTAAACCTTCGCTGATAAATAAACTACATGATAGTAGTGATAATATCTGAAATATCAAAAGAAACAAAAAGTAAACTTTTCGAAAAAAATATTTAAAATAATTTTAATTAATTAATTTGAAAAAAGCGATAAAAACAAAACAATAAAATATTTTTTAAATTTTGGATAAAATTTTCTTTTTAATTCATTTCCTATTTTTTAAATGAAATTCTTCCTTAATTATTTAATTTTAAATTTACACTAAATTAATTGCTAATAATAAATTAAAAAATTAAAGATAAACATACTCCAGCTAAAGCCCAACCACTAATTCCACATTGCATATCAAAATATGATTCCAACAAATTATAATCTCTGCGTAAAATATCAACCCGATAGTAATCATTAATCCATGGACATGTACTATAGTACATTTCTAGGCCAAAAACAAACAGTGAAAATGGTACTGCACAAAATGAATAACACATACACTGAAATTGCTATCATTTATAATTTTAGGTTTTAATATTTGATTAGTTGAAATTTGTAATTTTATTTCTTTCTCATTATTCTTATGCAAAAATTTTACAAATGAAAAAATTTCTTATTTCAAATTATTTATGGCTATTTTTCTTTCTCATCAATTTTTAGCAATAAATGTTAGCAAATTAATTAGTACTATTTGAAATTAATTAATATTATTATAACTTGAAAACAATAAATATTTACTTTTCTGGAATAATTTTTTTCAAAATGAATTTCAAAATTTACCATTATATTTAAACTTTTTTGAAACAATATAAAAAGGTCAACAAAATTAATTATTATTATCTATAATTAATAGATTTCGTTGAAAAATGAAATTTTAATTAATAGATTCATGCAAATTAATTATTCTCTATAATTAATAGATTTCAAAATTATCCTTCCACATCATCCATTCTCATCTCTCAGCTTTCTCGCTGTATCACAAACATTCTCAAGTATACTTTCTAAATCATAAAAATGGATGATATTGTTGAATACAATATCGGCTAGCTCTTAACAATCATAAAATACCATATAATACCTTTTGCAGATATTTCTATCAACATATTTTCATTTTTATTTTAATTTCTAAATTTCGAAATTTAAAAATTAAAATTAAATATATAGGATTAATTCACTTTTCACACCTATCTTTTTTTTCATTGAAATAAAATATATTTTTAATATTTGTTAAAATTAAAAAAATATTTTAATAAAATTTTTTGCAACAATCATTAATTAATTATTTTTGCATTGTTTTCTTCTTTTGTTTTAATTAAAAAAATATTTCTAAAAATTTTACCAATAAACGAGAATATTTGCACCAATATAGTTGTATGATATGTGAAATAATCGTTATTATCAATATGATTGTTGTAATTGCTGTAGCAAAATATTGTCCATTTAAGCGCATTTCACTAAATGTTATCGGTAATTTCGAATAAATATTATAGTACCATTCATCCGGTGTTAACATCAATGATCGTTTACCACCCAAATTTGAATAGTATTGTCCAACACCGCTCAAAATTAATGCATCAATTGTAAATAGCAACAACTAAAATAGTATTAATTTAATTAATTATAATTATAGTTTCATCTTTTCCTTTTCATTTTTTACAGCAATAATTTATCAACAATGTTGTGAAAAGAAAATGAAAAAATTAATTAATTTAAATGTAATAGAAAACAATGCGAATTTTTAATTAATTAAATATTAATGAGATGATTTGAAATTATTTAACTATTATTAAATTTTTCCAGCTATTTAATATTATTTTATATGGAAATTATTTTCAATGCAATGAAAAACAAATCGAATTTTTAATTAATTAATTAATTAATTAATTATTAGTAAAATAATTTGAAATCATTTAGCTACTACTAAATTTTTGCAATTATTTGATATTATTTTATTTTTTATTTTAGGATATTCATTTTGTTTCATAACTTTGCAAAACAATTTTTACAACACTGACTATTTCAATTCTCTTTTTCACTAAATTATTGATTTTAAAAAAAGTTTCATTTTTCTTTGCTAATATAAAATTTTATAAAATTATGTTCTGAGGAAGAGGAAAAAAATTATATTTCAATAGAAAAGATTATAAACTTTATTTGAAAAATAAGCTTTGCAAAAAGAAAAAGGTTAGATGGCGATTTAAAAAATTAAATTGTTAAATCTCTTCTCTTTTCTTTTCGCTATAATTAACTGAAATTAAATATGGAACGTCTTTCTTTAATTTATCATCTTTCCCCTTCCAACGAAAGAATGGATCATTTAGGAATTGAATAGAATGAATGAATATGTATATTGAATTAAGTGTGAAACTTCTTCCTTTAATTTGTCACGTTCTCCCCTCCCTTCAACGAAAGAATGGATCATTTAAGAATTGAAAAGATGTATATGTATACTGAATTAAGTGTGAAACTTCTTCCTTTAATTTGTCACGTTCTCCCCTTCCTTCAACGAAAGAATGGATCATTTAGGAATTGAATAGAATGAATATGTATACTGAATTAAATACGGAACTTCTTTAATTTACCACCTTTCCCCTTTCAACGAAAGAATGGATCATTTAGGAATTGAATAGAATGAATATGTATACTGAAATATGCAACTTCTTTCTTTAATTTAACACCTTCCCCTTTCAACGAAAGAATGGATCATTTAGGAATTGAAAATGTATATTTAATTTACCACCTTTCCCCTTCAACAAAAGATTGGATCATTTAGGAATTGAATAGAATGAAAATGTATAATTTCAAATTAATGAAATTCTCAATCATTTGCAACTGATTAATAACGCAAGCGATAATGAATAGGAATTGTTAAAAGGATGCTAATGAGCTATAGAAAAAATTATGCAAATTAATTTGAATGAAATGATGCTAATAAGTTCGATAATTCACGGTGTCATCATCCATTTATTTACACATTCAGCTAAATGCACAATCAACTAAATAAATAAATTATTCAAACTATAAAATAATTTAATCAAATAATTGAAATTAGAAATACTGAAATTAAATAACTAATATTTTCTGGTATTATTTAGAAAGAAAATAATATTATTTGTAATTAAGAATCGTTTAACAAACATTTATCCTACTAAATTTAAACTTTTCGATAACTGTATAAATCCGGAAAGCAACCGGAAATAATCACATCATATGATTTTAAATATTAGCTTAATCAAGAGATTTTATTAATTAATCATAATTTTTTTCCTTCAAATTAAATCACTCTTCTTTTCATTTTTTCTTACAGATACTATAAATTTCTCTTTATTATATTAATGCACAAATTTTCCCTTCCGTTTCTTTCACATATCTTTTTTCCGGATTCCATAAAGTATAATTATTTTTTCAAAATTTCCACATCCCTCATTTTTCAGAATCTACAAATTTTAATTCTTCCACTATTCATTTTTTAAAAATTTCATAACTTACAGCTTTCTTCTTTTCAAAATCAATTAAAATATTATCTTAGGATATTTTAGAATAATTTAAAAATATTTTGCTAAAAGATCGGTTACAAAAACGGAAATGTCTTTTTCAGTTTTCTTCAGCTATGGTTCATTTATTTCATCATTTCAATAATTTATAAATTACAAAAACGAAATTTGAATCCATGAAATGAGTGAGAAAATACAGAAGTAAAAGAATTTGATTTGTTGGAAGAGATTTAGAAGAAATAATTCGTTTTAATCTTTATTCGCCTAATTAAATAGCATCCGCTGTCATTGAAATATTTCCATCTTTTAAAAAAATATTTTTTAAAAATTTCAAATCAAATTAATCATACCAAATTAATGGTTCGTAATACAATAACAATTCGTTTTCCATTTATATTAACGTGTTGACGATATTGCACTTCCGATTCTAGCGCTTGTGCAACGAGAATTAATCTAAAATTGTTTTAAAATTAAAATACAACAAATATTTAAATTAAAAAGTAAAATAATTTATGCTAATATATATTCTAATTAATTATAATTAAGTAAAAAAAAAGAGAAAAAGCTATAATTACTGACCGATTAAGTGTGCCGGTTGATAACCGTCGTTCCGGATTAATCTTCGAAATATTACGATTCGAAGTATTTGATGTTGTTCGACCAGATTCCTTATAATTTCGCATTAATTTACATATATCTAATTCATGTTTCGTTGTTGTAGACTATAAATATTGAACTATTATTAATTAATGATGAAAAAAGAAATGTGATAAATAAAATAAGTAAATTTCCAAACTTTAATTTAAGATTATTTGCAATGAACGAGAGAAATAATGAAAGAAAGAGAGAGAAAGGAAAGAAAGAAATAGATGATTATATTATATAGTTAATGATGAAAAATTATAGTAAGATAATGATTGATGATGAAAAAAAGCATAATAAATAAACAAACATTTCAGAAAAATAAATTAAAACGTCGATTGAAAATTTTGAAACTCTATTTGAAAAAAATTTGAATTTTCGAAAGAAATAAAGAAAAATGAGAGACAGACAGAGGAAGCGATAGAACAAGAATTTAGGAATAAAAAAATCATAGAACGAATAAAAGAGAAAGCCTCATTTGGCTAATTTAAAAGGCTTTTTTTAGGAAGAAAACTTGGCTAATTTAGGAGATCTTCTAATAAAAGGAAGTTTAAGCAAAATTTAAAAGATGAAATAAGGAATTTTTAAAAATATCAGATTGATTAAAATTTCTTAAATTTTTCTTTACGTTATTTTTGAAGGCAATAAACAGAAAATGAATGTTATATGATAAATACTTCAGACTAAAAATCAAATGCTTTCTCAATTGATAAAATTGTTTAGAACAATATGAAAATTACTTCATTGACTGAAAATTAAATGTTTTCTAAATTGATAAAACTATTTAGAACAATATGATAAATGCTTCATTTGATAAATATGATAGATTATATATTATATATAATATAATAGATTGAAAATTAAATGTTTCCTAAATTGATAAAACTATTTAGAGCAATATGATAAATGCTTCTTCATATGATACATATGATATATATAATATGATAGAATGAAAATGAAATGGAAATGTTTTCTAAATTGATAAAACAATTACGATAAATGTTGCTAAATTAAATGAAAGAATTATATAAATGCACATGTTTTCTTCTCTGGCATTTTTGTATAATAAAAATATTTCGGAAAAGAATTTAACCTCCAAAAATTTTTGCAAAAAATATTTTCTTCGAAAATTTCATTTTCATTTATGAATGAAAAAGTTTGATTGAAATTTTCATGGATGAAAATATTTCGTATTACTGTAAGATACTTTTCTATGAAATATCATTCATCGAAAGTCTATTCAAACTGTAATATTTCAAATAAAATCCGTTGAAAAAAAATTAGAAATTGTAAATATCAAAGAAAAATTTTAAGGAAAAGAGAAAAATGAAAAATTTATTATCTTTTTTAATATTTTATTGGAATTTCAAATATTTACATTAAAAATTTGATGTTTAAAAGAAAAATGAATTTTACGACATTTTAAAAAAACATTTAACAAATTTTACATTTAATATTTAATAAATAAAAAATAATTAATGGATTTTATATTTAACGTATAATAATTAAAACTAATTAATAGATTTAAAAACAATTAAATATTTATATTACAATTTAATGTTTTTTAGAATAAAAACATTAAATAATATTTTAATAGAATTTAAATATTTCTGATTAAAATTTTGATATTTTTCGAATAAGAAAAAATGAATTATAAGCATGAAAAATTTAGAATTTAACAAATTTCATAGATTTGATAGATTTCATTTAATTAATTTGTATTATTTATAACAGGAATAATTAAATGTTTTGTTGAAATTAAATTTCGATAATTTCATTACTGAAATAAACAATAAATAAACAATATATAACAATACATTGTATAATTCATTCTTTTTAAAAGATTGGTTGAAATTTGCATATTTGAATTTAATCGTTTTTTTCATATATTAGTTGGATAGATTATAATTTGAAAAAAAGTATTTGTTGGAAATTTCGCCTTAGACTTTTACTTATATGTATGCAAACAGATTTGGATAGATGACACACAGATACACATATATATATGTCGACATACAAACACAACACACATATATACATTCACTCACATACACACATACACATGCGAATGCATGTACACACGCATGCACACACATACATGAAGGTAATGATAGAAGCACACATAAACACACATGTGCAAAAATGCATGTACGCATGCATGCACATGCATACACAAAAGCAATGATAAAATGCACATACACACGTACACACACACACATGCATGCAAACATATATATACAAGAGCAATAGTAAAACACACACGCATACGCATGCATGCACATACACAAAAGTAGTGATGAAAGGAAATTTTCAATTAATTAATTGATTTAAAAAAGTAAAAAAGAAAAATGAGAAAAAGAGATGAGAGAAGAAATTTGAAATGATTAAACTGGAAGAAATGGCAAGGCTCATTTCACAAATAAGGCAAAATGACAAGAAATTTAAATTACTATGAGAATTTCGTAATTTCATTTTATTTAACGATTACTTCATTAATTATATTTAAAAGAAAAAAAATTAGAGAAAGAAAGCATTCATATAATTTAATGGTACTTTATTACAATACTATTAATATAATTTATAATTAGAATGTGAAATTTAGGAATTAAAATTCCTTTTTGTTAATAGATTATAAATATTTGATGAGTCATTTAAAAAAATATTTATCACACTTATACCATTTAATGGTACTTTATTATAATATTATTAATATAATTTATAATTAGAATGTGAAATTTAAAAATTAGCAATTTTTTTTTATTAATAGATTGTAAATATTTGATGAGTCATTTAAAAAATATCTATCGCACTTATACAATTTTATGGTACTTTATTATAATACTATTAATATAATTAATAATTAGAATACTTACTTTTGAAATAAAACATATAATTTATGTGTTTGTGACAGATTTTGAATGACTCATCAAAAAATTTTTGTTAAATTAACGATTTTTCTTTTGTTAATAAATTATAAATATTTGATGAGTCATTTAAAATCTGTCACAAACACATAAATTATATATATCATTTCAAAAGTAAGTGTTATTATAAATGAGATAACACTTAAAATTTATTAAATTGAAAGAAACTAAAAATGAAAATGATAAAAGTGATAAAATATAAAAATTTAAAAATGATAAAAGTGATAAAATATAAAAATTTAAAAGTGACTAATAAAATTATATGCAAATTTAAACGTTCATTATATTATATTTTGAAATTTTAATTTTAAATAAGCAAAAGAATTTTACTTTCAACGATAAAAAATGAAACTAAAATTTCAGTATTCAAATATTTGATCTAACA
Organism: Cercopithifilaria johnstoni; assembly: GCA_916381525.1. Classification (NCBI taxonomy): domain Eukaryota; kingdom Metazoa; phylum Nematoda; class Chromadorea; order Rhabditida; family Onchocercidae; genus Cercopithifilaria; species Cercopithifilaria johnstoni. Next base: position 4,939 of record CAKAEH010001804.1, on the reverse strand, counting down.
AATTTCATTTTCAAAAAGGGAAAGGAAAAGATAAAAGGAAAATTTAGGATTCAAGACATTTTCCCTTTCAATTTCATCGAGCCATTTCCATTTCTCACTTCGACAACTTTGTTGAAAGACTTTCAAAAAAATGTTGAAAATTTTCCACCAAAAAAATTTCAATGCAAAAAATCGAAAAGTTTAAAAAATTTGTTGAAAAAATTAAAATTTCAAAAATTTTGTTCAAAAAAGAAATTTGAATTATATTTAGGAATTAATAAATATTACTAAATTAATTAATAAATATTACTAAATTAATTAATAAATATTACCTCATTAAATGTTTTTGTAATACTTCCAATGCTATTGGTTGATTTTGATTTCATTGTTGACATTTTTGATGTAACATCAAATTTCCGATTATTATTGCTGTTGTTGTTGTTGTTGAAGCCGGAACCATTATCAATTGTAGAATATTTATAATAAATGGGTTGTGATTCGATTGATTGCATTGATGAACAAGGAAATAATGCATTACGATAGTTACCGGATTCAGAATCAACTTCCATTTTCCCTAAACCGATTTTCGCCTCATTACTTCTTCCAGCTAACCAAACGTTTCATTCAATTTTCGTTTCACCAATTATCATCAATTTCATTCGTTTGTCGTATGAATGAATTATTTATTAGAAATAGCATTTGAATTGAAAAGTGAAATTATTTCATTCACTACACACACATACACATCACATACACATACACACACACATACACGCACACACACACACACACACACACACACACATTATAAGTAATATATAATTATATATCTGAAATGGATATTTGAAAACTAACAACTGGAATATATTAATTCATATAAAATGATTATAAGAAATCAAATAGCGTAAATTATTGACAGCGTAAATTATTGCTAGCATAAATTAAATTATAATTAATAAGATAATGGCAAAATAATAATTAAAATAATATGTAACAAAAATAATCATTAATTTAATAATATATTTGCAGATGTGCAAATAATTTATAGTTGCATAAGAAAGAAAAAGCATGCAATTATTCATTTCTTATTTAATACTTAATTTTCATATATAATATTTAATACTTAATTTTTTATACAAATAATTTAAATACCGATTAACTTAATAAAAATAATATTGCATTAATATGAAAATGAAAAATATGAATAAATAAAAAATATTAAACAATGAAAAAAGAAATATTTCTTCTTGCATCTAACTTAATAAAATAATTTTAAATCAGAATAATTTAAATTAATTTAAATCTTTCAAAAATTAAAAAAAGAGAAACAAACAAATGATTTCTGTATATTTGCTATATCAAATAATGGATATTTTAATATAAGAACATGAATTGGAATTGAACAAAAATAATTATAATTAATTAAAAAATATTTACTATAAATATTAATAAGATAAATTACATGTTTATCAAAGTAAAAAAAGGCAAGTGAATATTTACTATAAATTTTAGTAAAATAAATTGCAAGTTTTTCAAAGCATTATATGACAGATATGAAAAGAAAATGAATAAACAAATAAAATGAATAAATAACAGAATAATTTTAAGCTTAATAGAATATTCAATTGTTTCTCATTTAATAAAATTAACAATTTAATTAACAATTAAGGAAATCGTAACTTAATTTAACTGTAATAAAGAAAGTTGAAATTTGCAGTTAGCTTAAATTTGTCGAATTTGCCAAAATTATTCTAATATTGAATATAGTATTTCAATTCGAACAGAAGCAAATGGATAGACAAAATTATGAATCAAATACCATTTCGATATACATATATCCGACATATATGGTACTTATATAATTATTTTACTTATTAACTTCAATATTCCTCATATGCCTATTTAATTTAGGCATATTTATAAGCAACTCAATGATATGTGAAATTACTTGGTTAGCATTTCAATATATATATCCATTTTGGTTGAAAAAGCATTTTCAAATATTTCACCGAAATTATCACATCATTAAATCATTCATGCAAACAGTAGCAAAACTCAGCCAAAATATTTCCAATAAAATTTTACATTCATTTTTGTGATATCAAAACTAACATTTATAAAAGGAAAAATAAGAAATAAAATAAAACATTAAAAAGTGAAAAATTTTTTGAAATTTATAACAGGTAAAAAAATTACAGGTAAATATGATTTCACATTTTGAAACAATCATTAATTTAAAATTGACAAACACAACAAAAGAAAAATAAATAAAATAAATAAATAATTATTTCGTAATTTTCAAAATTATTTTTTTTCCACAAATTAACAACAACGAATTTATCGCACTAATAAATTATAGAAAAATTAAAGGGAAATGTAATAAATTTCAAATTCACAATAAATAATATTTGAAGTATATATTTCATAAATTATATAAATATATATTTTATAAATTATATAAATGATATCATCAATTTATAAAAGTAAGTTTCTTCTCATCGAAATTATATCACAAAAATAAATATCAATAATTAATTATAAAATTAATTTTAAAAATGCTAATTTGGTAAGAAGAAAAAAAATTTAATTTTTATTTATTTCTTTTTAAGTTTAATAAAATAAATTCTAAGAAATAGATTATGAAAGAAAAAAATGAAATACAATGAATGAGAACCAAAAGACACAATGAAATGGATGTTTGAGAGAGAAAAAAAGAAATTGAAAAATAAAATTTAAAATTTTAGCTCAATAAAAAATGAATGTCATTTTAGGCTTCTTTTGGAATGTCTTTCTTCCCTAAAATACAACTTTTGTTTTTTTTTTCTCTCAAACTTTAATATTATTTACTATTTTGTTTAACATCTTTATTTACCATATTTTTAGCATTTCTTTCTTTCTTTTCTGCCAAATTTATATGATATAAATAAAATTAGAAATTCGTATTATTAATTTCTTATTTTATCATTTGACATTTAAACGATGACATTTCTAATTTTTAGTAAAATTTAAAATTGAAAAAAATAATTTGTTATTTGCGAAATAAAGAATAATAACAAATTGATCAAAAATAATATTAAGAAAAATTTATGGAAAATATAATTTGCATAAAGAGAGAAATGATAGCAAATGTGTATTATAAGTTATTATAGGTTAATATTATAAGTTATTACAGATTAGTATTGTAGGTTATATCATATATTATATATTATTATATCAATTTCCAAATTTCTATTTCAAATAATTAAACGAGCAATTTGAAATGGCTGTTTCAAATATTTTCATTCAAATAATTAACTAGAAGTAATTAATAAGAGCGCATTTATTTATGTAATAAATATAATTAATTTCAAATTTGTTTTATTGTAACAACTTTCAAATTTCTATTTCCGAGTGATTAATTAGAAGTAATTAACAGGAGCACATTTATTTATATAATAAAAACAATAGATTTCTAATTTGTTTAATCAAAAGTTTAATTTTTGTTTTATTAAAACAATAAAAATTAGTGTAAAAGAATGATGCAAATGAATAAGTAATTAAGAATGTAATGTTTGTTTGAGTAATATAAATATACGAATATAATTAAGGCAAAGAAATGAATAATATTTAAAATACAAATGAAATTCAATTCGTATTTCAAAGCTTTGAAATTAATTTCAAATATACAAATAATCATTAATATTTAATTAGTACTGTTCAATCGAATATATTCAATTGAGAAATATATTTGAAATTTATAGTAATTTTAAAGCTAATAGGTAAGAATAAGAAGAAAACAAAGAATAATTAGCATAATTAATCATCACATTTAGCAGATATTGATTATTTCAATCTATTATTTTTACTAATTTCATTCGAATGTTTTCAATTAAGGAATATATATTGAAATTTATAGTGATTTTAAAGCTAATAGGTAAAAATAAGGAGAAAACAAAGAATAATTAGCATAATTAATCATTTTATACAACTGATATTGATTATTTTGATTTCATTACTTTTACTAATTTCATTTGATAATTCGTTGCATTTTATCATTTTGATTTATAAAAAATATTTTTTAACTTTCAATTAATTCCTATTTTAATTGATAAAAATTTCTGATAAAATTTTTGATAAATTTTGATAAATTTGATAAGAAATTTTTAACAAAAAATTTCCAATTAATAATTAAAAAGGAATTAATATTAAAATTAAAAATATTTTCATAAATTCAAATCTAAAAAAATTAAAATCAAAAATTTAAAGAATTAAATCAAATTAAATCAAATAAAATTGATTCAGAAATCAAATCTAATTAAGTCAATTAATTATTTCATGCTTAAATTGTAACAAAATTTCTTAGCTTTTAATCTTTCCAAATTAGATATTATATAAATAAGACTGAAACCAATTTTCCATACATTTCAATAATGTGTGAGGTAAATTTACTTATGAACAATGGGATATACATGTATACTTTGGTGTAAGAAGTGACAAATTTTGGTGACACATTTGACATATGAGATATATACGACATATTTTCTATTTAGCTGTCACTCTAATATTTCCTGTCCAATTTCATAATCAAACAGCCATTTTACTTCACATAATTTTTCCATATAAAATACTAAAAATATAACATAAAGTTTATTTTCCATATAAAATAAAAAATTAAAGTAATTAATTGAAATATTTAAAAACAAAAAAAGTTCAAAAAGTTCATTTCTTTTTTTCAATGATAAATGAAAGAAAAAATATTGGAATAAATTTTTAAATAAAAAAATTTATAAATTTATTTTAAATAACAATAAGTAATGAATGAAAAAGTTTTATAAATAGTTTATAAATAATTTTTCTTTTGTTTTAAATTAAAATTATAATATAAATATATTAATAATATGTCATTAACATATTATAATATTTTTCTTTTAATTAATATTTTTCTTTTAATATATTTTTCTTTTAAATTTTTAAATAAAAA